>VZSZ01000219.1:831701-853295 GCA_013398815.1 Ibidorhyncha struthersii
GGATAAGGAATTGGCTGAGTGGTCACATCCAGAAAGTAGTAGTCAACAGCTCAGTGTCTGGATGGAGATCAGTGACAAGTGGTGTCCCTCAGGGGTCCATACTGGGACCAGTGCTGTTCAATATCCTCATCAACGATATAGACAGTGAGATTAAGTGCACCCTCAGCAAGTTTGCAGATGACACCAAGCTGAGTGGCTGACATGCCTGAGGTATGAGATGGCATCCAGAGGGATCTGGACAAGCTCAAGAAGTGGGCCCATGTGAACCTCATGAGGTTCAACAAGGCCACGTGCAAGGTCCTGCACCTGGGTCAGGGCAACCCCCAGTATCAAAACGGGGTGGGGGATGAAGGGATCGAGAGCAGTCCTGCCGAGAAGGACTTGGGAGTACTAGTGGATGAAAAGCTGGATGTGAGCCAGCAATGTGTGCTTGCAGCCCAGAAAGCCAACTGTATCCTGGGCTGCATCACAAGCAGCGTGGCCAGCAGGGCGAGGGAGGTGATCCTGCCCCTCTACTCCGCCCTGGTGAGACCCCACCTGGAGTACTGTGTCCAGCTCTGGGGCCCTCAGCACAGGAAAGACATGGACCTGTTGGAGCGAGTTCAGAGGCGGGCCACAAAAATAATCAGAGGGCTGGAACACCTCTCCTATGAGGAAAGGCTGAGAGTTGGGGTTGTTCAGCCTGGAGAAGAGAAGGCTCTGGGGAGACCTTATTGCTGCCTTTCAATACTTAAAGGGGGCTTAGAAGAAAGATGGGGACAGCCTTTTTAGTAGGGCCTGATGCAATAGAACAAGAGGTAATGGTTTTAAACTAAAAGAGGGTAGATTTAGACTAGATGAAAGGAAGAAATGTTTTACGATGAGGGTGGTGAGACACTGGCACAGGTTGCCCCAAGAGGTGGTAGGTGCCCTATCCCTGGAAACATTCCAGGTCAGGTTGGACAGGACTCTGAACAACCTGATCTAGTTGAAGATGTCCCTGCTCACTTCAGGTGACTAGATGACTGTTAAAGGTCTCTTCCAACTCAAATTATTCTATGATTCTATGAAAAGGTACCTGCTTTTAGTGTTTCTGAATTCATGCACAAAATTAGTTGAGTCCAGCACCTTCCAATCTGTGCTATCCATGCTACATTTGCTGTCTGTGGCTATATCACCTCTGCTGATGCTTTCTCTTTGCTTTCTCAAAGGTGTAAACCAGCTGTCTGCTTTCTGCCAAACAGTAAATACTCAATACTGACTCAGCTTCACTGATTTATCAAAAGAATATCTTCAGTCTTTGTCTCTGCCCACTTACTATGCAGTTGTATGCAAGAAGCATTGTGGGGAGCTCACACAGGAAATCTGTACAGGTCACCTCACAAATGAACATGTCCTGTTTTGTCAGATGTAATGCTGTAATTAGCTGCTTCTAGACTTTGTGTTCTTTGCAGTCTCTGGTTATTTTCCTTCCTATTACTCAGTGTTGTGAAAGCTTTAAAAGCAACGTGCTTGGAGCTGACTAAAATGGAATTAGAATAGGGCAAGATGCGTGTGTTTCTGGGAAAGAGGATGAAGCCACTTTAATGTAATTTTGTTAGTGGTAGGACAAAGTCATACCTCTGATACCTAACTGAATGCAAGAAGAAATTTGATTCATAGCGGTTAAAGGAATTAAATGCTTTGGTTGACTACGCAGAATGAGTTACAGAATACAGGTGTGAGCTGGTGGTTAGATGGGGTGGGAAGGTGTCACTTTTGTCAAGAAGAGCTAATGAAGAACATAATGGGTGGTGTACAGGGATGTGGCTAATGAGAAGGAGGCATAGCACTCCAGGTGTTGGACAGGACTACAGACAGGAGGCGTTGTTCTAGTTGGAAGAGAGGGATATGACCTGAGTATTTGATTTAATTTGAGCTGTGCCCATTAAGAGGAATTGGAGGCTCCTAGTTGTCTCATTACAACTTACAACACTGAAGTTCTGGCACAGATGACGGGTTTTACTATAATTTATGCCTGGTAACTGTGCTCCAGAGGGCCGTAAGAGCTGTTACTTATAGTATGTCGTCTTTTGGCTACCATGTTAGTACACTTTGAAGTACATCAGCATGCTGTCTATTTTTGATTTGACAGTAGGAGCATAGAAATTCTCAATGTCGTCTTAATTCACTGGAGCACATTTCCAGGGGATGAGCCCACCTAGTACTCTGGAGTCAGTTTCTTTGCATCTGTTATGGTTTCTGTTTGGCACCCAGATCTCAGAAATTACTTCTGAAAAATGTAATATTAAGCTTTTAAGTAGCTTTGCCAGAGTCTATGAAAAATTAGTTTCTCTGTATAGAAGGGATAGCATCTGGATTGTGCTGCTCTGTGACACAGTAAAGAGACCTTGTACAGCATGGCAAAATGTGGCTTAGGTCAAGGTACAACATTTAGTGTGTCAGACTGAGAATCTGGTGGTCAAGACTATCAAGCAGATTGACGTGCCTTGCGTGGGGAGGGCTGCATACCTCACCTCTCTTCATAGTACCATAGGGTGATACAGGTTGGAAGGCACCTTTGCCCAAACATTTAGAAGATAGTTTCCCAATATCATTCACTACAGTCAGATAAAGGATTTAAACGGAAATTTTGGTCTGACTCAATGCTTTGCTCGTATGTAGAGATGGAGGTAGTTGGTGCTAGATATTGCTAGATACCTGTTAAAAAGGTACCAGGGATTTACTATTTACCAATCACTTACCAGCAATTACTGCATGACAACCTAAACCACTGAAATTTCCCTCTGTATCGTAGGAGCAGTATACGTCCTAGTCACTAGACCACAAAGGACATGGGTGTAGGAACGTATACAAATGGATACCAGCTGTGCTGTCTCATTCCCTGAGCTGTCCAGAGATAAGACATCTCCAGACTTGAAGCCAAGTATTTGTCTTAAGTGCTGCTCCATGCTTGAGGAAGTTTGACCTATTTCGCTGCTGGGACATACTGCGATAATGACATGGCTCTCTAGCATCTGAACTAAAGCTATCTCATGCTTATAGCACAGGCGGTGCAAGCATAAATCTGTTAGCCCCTTGTCACGGTATCTAAAATCCTGCTACATTTATTTAGACCTAATGCATATTACTCTTGTTTTGCTGCTGCTTTTGGCAAAGTAGTCCTGCTTCCCTAAAGCCTAGAATTAGGTATTTGACTGTAGGATTTCAGGAAAACCTAGCTTGATCTGGTGCCTTCTTTAAGCAGCTTTATCTTTTCATCTGGGCTGTTGTCAGTCTTACTCTGAAGGTCCTGCCGTCATTTGCATGCAGTCTGTGTGGCAGTAGCCTTGAGTCTGCACCACAGAACTCTCTTTTTAAAAAGAGTCTTTCAACAATTAACACTTCTTTTTTATTACTATCTTCCATTCGGTAAATAGATAAAATAACTTCCATTTTGAACGCCACTATCACTTTTCCTCTGGTGATAAATGCTACTGTCACTTGAAAGTGCAATTAAAGCCCTGCCTTCTTCATAATCACAATTTGTTTTATATGATAAACTTTATTCAATGAATAGCTGTCTGACCCACACAGCAATAATGAACGCTTGTTTTTATGACTTTTTTCTCAGCAGAGGCAGAAACAATACAAAGTGCTGTACGCATTTTAATGTGGATGCATCAGGTTGGAAGGCACCTCAAGAGGTTGCATTGTGCAACCTCCAGCTCAGAGCAGGGTCAGGTCTGAAGTCAGACTAGGTCATTCCGGGCTTTATCCAGGCTCTGGATACAGAGGTCTGGAAAACCTCCGAGGCCTGCACAACATCTGGCTGCAGCTGACTGCATCTTAAAAAGAGAAATACCAGAGACTGAAAAGGGAATGAAATTACATTAAATAAAGGGGTGACTTGATAAAGCAGCTGTTGTAAATCAGATGTCTTTTTATACATTTCTTTATGACCACTTAAGTTCTTAACTCCTTCAGTGTTTACTTCTTCTCATCCAGTGCTAGAGTACACTAATTGGTATAGCTTGTGTTCTAAGGAGGTGTTAGGAAGCATATAAGGTAAAACTGCATTGAGTTAAATTAATTGCCTGTTTCCTGGCCTTGAGAAGCTGCAAATCAGTGAACTAAGTTCTATGGTGTGCTTGCCTGATGAGAAGGCGAAGTGGAACGTAGCCACCTGCCGATGTTATTTTATGCAGTTCCATTAGACTTGGTCTCATCTCAGCTTTTCTCTTCCGCCAGTCTTTATCAATGCATTCTTATATAACCTCAGTCTGCTCCAGTATCGTCCAGAGAAAATGTGAAAATTGACACTTGCCTTACTCAGAATAAAGACTGTGAGATGCTTGGAAGTCATACCAATAAGCCATATACACCCTTCAGATGAGCACTTTCCCCTTGAGCTGCACCATTATCCGTGCATCGGTTCCACAGTCTGGCTCTGAGTTCTGGGGAAGTGTTAACGAGTTTGAGTCGTAGGAGAGCAATTGTCTGCTCTTCACTGGAAAGGAAACACAGTCTTTGATCATAATTGCAAATATAAATTGCCCATCCTAAATGCTAAAAAGTCAGAAAAGCTTGGTTTAATTTCTTTTTGAGAAACAGAGTTGCTTCTTTGAGGCACGCTCAAGGACAAAAATCTCTGCAGTTTATTTACTTACCTTAGTACAAAAGGCGATATTACTGTATGTGAATTTAAAAGAGAGATCATAAAAAAAAGTGAGGTTTAGTTCACTCCATAAAACTTGGTAGTGAATAGATGCTCTCTATATTATTTGTTTCTCTCTCTCTCTTTCTTTTTTCTTTTTTTTTTTTCCCAAGGGTAACTTCAGGATCATGCTCTGATAATCTCTTCCCTGTGTAATCCAAGGAAAAAAATGTCAGTCTTCAAGGGTCTTCTTTTGCTGGGCCTGGTCTGGCAAAACAGTGATTTGATAGCATAGTGCTTGCTTGTTGGAGTAATTAATAAATTCTGTCATTAAACAGCTTTCTGTGCTGGCATTAGCTTTTTGTGCAAACATCTTTGATGTTTCTGGTATAGCCATACTTTTTGGGGTATATTGAAGGGGAAAATTTTATATCTTTCAAGTCAGATATGCTTCTTGGTCTTTTAATTCCATTTTGCAATTTACCAGATGGCATCAGATTTAAACTCACGTTGAGACTTTATACTATGCTGAAGCATTTGAGGATTGATTAAGCCCTTTGACTATTCAGTTCAAACTGTGACAGAGGATTCAGTTAAAGGTTTTTGTTTAGAGCATTGCAAACAACCTATTAAAAATGTCCTGAGAGGTATGACTGCCCTGGGAGCACATGACAATAATTGAAGTTTCTCTTTTACAGTATTTATATGCATTCGAACATATTAAACATGGTGCTAAAGCATCATAATTTTATTTATGCAGATGAAAATTTTTATTTATGCAGATGAAAACGCTATCTATTACCTGGGAATTTAGGACCAATATTTTTCATAGAAGTAAAGAAAGTCAAATTAACTTCCATAGCAGGGGCCTGACAGATGTGATTAGTTTAAATAAGTGATTGGCCATAGTGGCTGGTCAGTCTCTGTGTAGGCAGTTCCATTTTTTCCTGTCACTATCAGTGGTGAGAGGGAAACAGAGTCTGCCTCATTGTCTCAGTGTGGTATCTGTCTTAGTAATGCTGTGGTCACAATATTTAGGAGATGAAGAAGCATGCTTGTCTGTGGGAAATTTAAGTGCATGTCTAGGAAACCAGATCAGAGAGAAGAAAGCCTACAGGAGAGTGACTTTTTTTCAGAGAGGGGGAAGAAAATGGGTCAAACTAGGAAAGAGCTAAGGGCTAAGGCTGAAGCATCTTTCATATGAGGAGAGACTGAGAGAGCTTCGATTTGCTCAGCCTGGAGAAGGCTCAGGGGCACCTTATCCGTCTGTATAAATACCTGATTGGAGGCTGTAAAGAAGATGGAGCCGGGCTCTTCTGAGTGGTGCTGACTAACAAGATGAGAGGCAGTGGGCACAAATTAAAACACATGCAGTTCCATTTGAACATAAGAAAAAGTGCTTTTTTTCTTTTTTCTTTTTTTTTTTTGTTTTCTTCTAACTGTGAGGGCAGTCAAACACTGGCACAGCTTGCCTAGAAAGGTTGTAGAGTTTCCCTCCTTGGAGATACTCAAAACCCAACTGGACACAGTCCAGGGCAACCTGCTGTAGCTGGCCCTGCTTGAGCAGGGGGGTTGGACTAGATACTCAAGAGGTCCCTCTCAACCTAAACTTCTGTGATGCTACTGCTTAGCTTTATCCTTCTTTGAAAGTAGACTGATATTTTAAAAAAGCACCTCCTGTACGTGCTTTTGTACATAATACATCTATTACCTCCTGTAACTCTAGTCACAAAAGCAGAATAAGGTAGTATTCAAGCTTTGTGTGGACAACTTATTTTTCTAAATTGCACCTAACTCTTCAAAACACTTTAGTGAAATGGAATGAAAAATGAGAATTTATATTTTGCAGAATATAAATTTATCTTTATTTTATTGAAGATTAAACAGTTCAAGAGGAGCAAATGGAAAATTATAGGTTGTAGGAGTTTTTGCTTTGTGAGGGGGAAGTATGTAAGGGTAGATATAGTTAAAAGACCGGAATAAATATCTGTTGTAATTACTTATTGGTCCACATTCTGAAGAAGTAAATGCTTCCCTATGTCATGTCTTCAGCTTCAGGTTAGTTTTTTATCATGCAGAAGTCAGTAGTATCACAGACAAGAGCCTTTAGCTAAGACTCTATTTTAGCACAGTCAGTGCTGAGCATACAAATAAGATAGAGAAAATACCCTTTGCACTGACCTAAGTGTCAAAGACATTGTGTTCTGCTTATGAGCATGAGTCACCAAGAGTACACTTGCATGTAATTTAATGCCACAACAGACCATATAGACATGGAGTTCAGGTTTAGTTTTTCCTCTAAATGTGACCCATGATACATCGCTCAATGTAATATTGCTGCTGCTGGATAAGAAGGAAGTTAGGTGACAGGAAAAATAAAATGCTGAAATAAATAGTCCTTTTTTCACAGTTCAGAGAAGCTGCCAGTTGGTTTCCTCAAGATTTGAGCTTATGTCCATGCACAAGTAACTTGCGTATGGTGTGAAGAATGAGTTGCTAAAGTTTTCACGCGCTACAAAACATTGCAGTAGACTTTACTTTGAAGCTAAAGGAGAAAAATAGTTGAAGTATATGACAATGCTGAGTGAATGGGAGGTAAAATCGCAGATGGAATTCATTTTTTATGAATGAAATAACCTCAATTAGTCAACTAATTACCTGTGTATGTATGGCTGTGTATTTCCTCCCAAAACCCCACCAAATGGTAATCTTTGAATTAGATTTTGTCATCACAGAAAAATATCTTCAAGTTGTCACAGAGGTGTCTTTGAAAAAGTAAACTCTATATTCAGGAGTCAAAATATTAAATAGAATTTCCTAGGAGAGGAGTGAAGAACAAAACAAAAATGGATTATGCTTCTCTTTAATTCCATATTACAGCCATATCTTGAATTCTTCTGGAATTATTCCCAATCTCAAAGTTAGTTTGTTGTAGGACCTGTAAGGAAATGAGGAAGGGCGACCTGGTGACTCTAAAGTACCGGAATATTTCTGTGCAAAAAAAAATTAAATGTGCAAAAAAAAAAAATTTCTGTGCAAAAACAAATTAAAAACTAGGAAGTTTCATCTGGAAAATACTGTTCATAACTGTTATGACAGTTATGTAAAATCACAAATGATGTGAGAACACAAACTAAGCAATGATTTTACTCGGAACCCAGGTATTGGGGAACAACAAAGTAAATCATTAGGCAAGAAGTGTGAAATTGAGGTTTGTTTTTTTTTATTATTGCTTATTTTACATTTGATAATGAAACTGTGTAACACCTTCACAGAACATGCTGTGTGTATCCATCATATAAATATGTTCTAAAAGAAAAAAAAAATCAGACACTTCTGTGGTAAAAAATCCATGAAAGGCAAATACATATACATACAATACACTCTTTCTGGCTCAGGCAGTCGCTTCAGGATTCTGAAAATAGCACAGTTTTCTCAGAGAAACATCTTTCTATGGTTATTAAATTTTTCTTTGACAGTCTACCAGTGCACACAGGCAGTGAAAACATGTAGGGACAGCATAATTTCTGCAGTTATTCCTGCATTTTGGGTTGGTTTTTTTTTGGAAACTAGAGATTAGGTTAACATCACTGAGAAATACATCAATTGCCAAAGGGTTTACTAGTCTAATAGTATCAAAAGTGCTGTAATCTGGAATCTGTGTGTGAGGTTGTGCATATAGTTTCCATATGGGGACAACTTTCTAAACAAGTCCCTGACAGAATCACCTTTTAGCCTCTGCTGACTCGATTAACTAGAGGCTTAGTTCAGCTGCCTAAACACGCGTGCCCAGCCCCTTGGATATGCATTAGGGTGCTCAGCTGTTTACGTGAGGCCAGTGTATGTCACAAGATATATGGAAAACTCAACAACTTCTTAAGCAGCAGGAGGAGTACCCTGGTGTGTCTCAAATGGCACTAGATGCCTGTGGTTAGGCAACTCGATAGAGTCTTTATTCTCCTCTGAAAGAGGTGGGATCTTTAAATATGTACCAAAATTTAGGAGCCTTAATATTAAAATTATTCTCACTTTTAACAATTGGATTTACAGGGCTACAACTTGCAGAGCCGTGCTTTGTTTTATCAGGATTGTATCCAAGGAGGGTGAGTGGTCTTTATTCTTACCACAGCTGATAGGGATGCATCTTTACTGAGATTTACTCCTGGAGATTCCTCTTTTCCCAGCTTCAGTGTTTCTGTCTATTTTAAGGGTTTCTTCATAAATGAAAAAAAAAGTTATATTTCGAAATCCATCTCTGGGAAAAAGTACAGAGTGTAGTTTATGAAAAATCTTAAATTTTAAGTCATTTTGTTGTGACATTATATTCTCTTGTCTGTTCTTTTTATTCCTTGTTATATCTCATGTCTTTGACAGTCCCCTTTCTGAATAAGTTTTAGTATGTGTATTTGTTTCTGAAGAGTGTCCAGTACAGCAAGACTGCAGTCCTTATGGATACCATGGCTGAAAAAATAAGTGATCCTTAGAATGGAAATGATTTGGGCCCCACAAAATACTAGCTTGCACATTCTTTTCTTATGGATGGTCCGACTGAAATAAATGGTATTACTCACCAGTGTAAACTCAGCAGTTGTAAATACAGAGTTCTGCCTTGCCCAGAGTGAAACAAACCTGCATGTAATTTCCTGTGAGGACATCTGCTCTTGCAGAAGCTTTGGATGTAAATGATTTGAGTTTGGAGGTGCTTATAACAACAGCCATTTTGGAAAGTAAACAGTTCCACAACCGTGTAGATTCTCTTTCTGTTTGAGAAATTAAAAAATTTCTGAATTATTTCATATATTAAGCAGTTGAATATTTCTTTGACCATTAAATCTTTATTATGTCAATTTAATAGCAGTCTTTCAAACAGCTAGAGTTATGTTAGCATTGCTTTCTGGAAAGTTGGTTCTCTTGCACCTTGTTCATATATACTGTAGAAATGAATAATATACAAATGAAAACTATGTAGGAATAAAAAAATGAAATGCTATAGCCTGTTCACTTGCTCTCTGTTTAATCAGTTATACCTGTAGGATGTGAATGCAAAGTAGATGTTAAATTCTGCCAAATCAGTGTATCTTCTCAAATGTGCTTCCATTTTGTATGTCATAAAGCATAAAGGACTGGTCTCCTATTAAGTTTTGCTCACTGCTTTTATTTTTCCTAACATCTTTTACTTATGAGTTCTTATGTCTGCTTACTGAAAATGCTGGTTCCTCCTCAGCATTTCTCATTTTATAGTGCGTATTTTGGTCTTGCGTGGGGCATTCATTTAGCTTTCATCATTCAGAAACTTTCAGAATACTTACCTGATTAAAGTTTGTAATATATATGATTATAGATATTTGCAAGAGAAGAGATTTAGGGTAGCATTATTTTTAAGATTGTAATTAATAGGCTAATCTCTTATCCCTACATCAAGAAAGAGGATTTGCTAGAAAAGAATCTGTAAGTCCTGAATACATTGTAATCCACTGAGTAACTGAAGTGTCTGGACTGATGATACCGGCAGGCTCTTATAATCGCTATGAGTGATCTACAATGTGTGGCAATTGAAGTGGGTTTTTTTGCTTGGATGGTTTTTGGGTTGTGGGTTGGGTTTGTTTTTTTTTTTTAAGAATTTTAAGAAATCTTGTTGTATTACAAAGTAGATTGGGGGCTCTGTAAAAGTTTGTTTTACAACTAACTTTCTATAAGCAGCCAGTTGGTCTTACAATCCACAAGCTGCCAACAGACCTTTCTAAAATGCAGAAAGAACAAAATTCTCCAGGAGAATCGCTAGGAGATTTTCATGCTGTGTGTATCTATAAACAAAAAAAGTCAAAGCTGTTTCTTAATTTTTTTCCTGTGTATTTCAGTATGTGGATCTGTGTTAATGTGTTGTAAAAGCACATGATGGCTCAGCTATTTCTGGGCTTACATGTTGAAATGTTGTGCATCAAAAATATTTGGTTCAAAAATACACATCCAAGCTAAGACTTCACTGACTTTTTTTATAAGATGGTTGTCTTCTTCAGCTGTATGGATCCAGAAATATGTGTATTAGGCCTGTCATAATGAAAATTTGCCACTTGAAATCATAGGATAATTTGGGTTGAAAGTAACCTCAGAGTTTCATCTAGTCCAGCCTTTTGCTTAAAGCAGGGTCAGCTGTGAAATCAGACCAGGCTGCTCAAGGCTTTTTATCCAATTGGTCTGGAAAACCTCCGAGCATGCACAACCTCTCTGGGCAATCTGTGCCAGTCCCTGGCAGTCTTGGTGAAAAAGTTTCTCCCTCATCCAGTCTGCATCTCTCCTCATTCAACTTATGCCTGTTGCCCCTCACTTTCTCGCCAGGCACTGGTGTGAGGAGCTTGGCACCATCTTCCCAATAATCTCCTCATAGGTAGGGGGGGATTCCTGGTAGGTTCCCCAGAAGCTGTCTCTTCTCTAGGCTGAGCAAGCCCTGTCCCCCAACTTCTTCTCACAGTGCAGGTGCTTCACACCCGACTAACTCGGTGACCCTCCATTAAAAACTCCCCAACTCTCAAGATCTTCCTGTATTGTGTGGAGTGGGGCAGTCAGAGGAGACACTACAAGCTGGATGCAATGTAAGTGTTATTGAATGAACTTCTACGTGTGTGTCTCATGACACAGTCTTCCATGTACAAATTCCGTCATAAAATTTAGGCTAACATTTTTATTTGGAAAACAAAGAATATTCATAATTTAATTCATAAGTTGTGGTATATAAAATAACGTATTGAGTGAGATTCACATTACCGTATGTAGGAGTATTCATTGTATGTGTCTCCACCTCAGCTGGTTGCCTAGAATTCCCTTAACAGTCAATGGGGAAAAAACAAACAAACTTCGATTGTTTTGCCTCAGCCTGGAGTAAACATCTGACATCGGCAAGATTAAATTTAGCCTTTAAAGTACCTGTTTTTACCACTGACTACAATGGTGCTCAGGAGCACTTGCAAGTGCAGGTGACTACCTTGTAGAGTCTAAGCTTAGGTAGCCAATCTTTACCTTTGGCCAGCACTGATTTGCTTGTAGACCCTACTGAAAGGAAAGCAAAAGAAGATTCCAATCTAAACTATATCTTAATGAATGCATAGATGCTGAACCTCATCTGATTGCATGAATAGAAGTGAGTGGGGATCTTGGTTCAGAGGACAAAAAGAAAGGCTATTAGTGACAGAGGTGCAATGGAATACAGGTTGGGCTTCCTATGTATACGCTGTAAACTCCAGTACAAATTTGCAAAATTATTAATAAAATATCCCAACCAAAGCCCAAATCCCTAGCCTTTTAAAACCCACTGGTATCAATTATGGAAGATATGTTTATGTGTTGGAGTATTTTGAAAGTGAGTTAAATATTTTCATGAAGTTTCACTTAGAAATTTCAGCTGTATTTTTGCCTGTTCATTTAGATGTAAGTGCTGTCAGCTCTAGCTTATTAATTGTTTATATTACCGTTTTGAAAATATTTCCACAATAGCTGTTGCATAGTCTTTTGCTAGTCTTTGCCTGGGTTTGGGTTTTTTTTTTTTTTGTTCCTTTGTTTGTTTGTTTTGTCCCAAGCTTCCCTCATAATATTTTTTAACAAAAATAGCAGATCCTCTCTTCAGAGGTCCTCCAAAAGATTCTCTTTAGAACTAATAATAGCTTTCTTTAAAAGCTACTAGCTTCTACTTCCCCAAAGTAGTTTTTTTTACTAAAAGATAATAGTCTAAGCAAAATGTTAAACTTCCTTTTACTGCATAACAGTAATTTGATGTGACATTTCTGCATTGTATTATTATCAAGCTCTGCAAACTTATTAAATCATGTTCCAAGTGATCAATGGATTTATCCTTTGCAAACTAAAGCACTTATCATTCATGGCACTCCTCCTTTGTTCTGGTTGAATGGAGGACAGTTCTAATGCATCTTGTCAGGTCCTCATTTTCTTTATTTCTTGGAACACAATCTTTACTTTTCCGTAAGGAATTGGATAAGTGAGCATTAGGTAACAGCCAGATACATATTTTTTTCTCAGAAATAAAGATAATCACATCTTTTTTTTTCCTTTTTTTTTTTTTTTGAGCACTGTCAACCACAGCCATCCCAATTTTTCAGAGAGTTACTTCTATATGACTCCTTCATTTTACAAATTATGTAAAACTGACTTATCAGTGGATGTCCAAAATAACAGAAGGGCACTTCATGGAATTTGTCATGTGGGATGGAGAGAATAATCAGATGTTGGACTTGGTCCACCCTGTAAATAGTTCAAAACAACTATTTATATGTGAATTGTTAACACTTAGAACAAGCCTAAAGTCATTGCTGCTGTATTCTGCTTGCTGAAAACCACTTTCACATTTACTCATGGACTGGAATTCAGAACAGGTGACCATGAGAAGAGGCAAAATTTTGATTCCTAACTGGGATCCATGTATAGCCTTATCCTTTTGGCTCTAGAGTAGTAACTTCATAAAGTATTTGATGTAATAGTTGGCCCTAAACAAGCAATCTAACACTCAGGTATTACTTTATGGCAGTTGATGTGTTCTACATTATAGAAATGGTACTCCCCAGTTTCTTAAAAATTAACCAAAAACCTGCACTTTCTTGTGCTCATAATTCAGCAGCACACAATTTCCCTATCAGTAAGGAGAAGTGAGCATGATGTAGAAAAAGAGAAAGATCCATCCCACTGTGAAAGGCAAATAAAACAATATCATGAAAAATATGTAAAATACTAGACAGGAAAGCTGTGTCTTAATTATGGAAGAAAGTATTTATTCTTAAAAAAGAATGGGTATAGAAAGCTATATAGTAGGGAGTGTATAAGTAGGTAACACCTTAAGAATCATGAGCTTGTATTATTTTGTTTATAATCTTATGGTTTCAAAGTTTGGTTTTGGTATGTGTCACAGTGGAAATGAAACCTTTCCCAGTGTTGGTATAAAACACAAATATATCGGAATTTATGTTTTCAACTTGAAATGACCAGGTGTCTTTCAGATCTGAGATTACACTGTATAAAAGGTAAAGCAGAGAAAAAGCTCACAGTTACATTTAAAATAGCTCATAATACTACAAGTTGCTACAAAATTCATTTATAAAAGAAATACTTTTTTTTAGAATATTATCCTTCCTGCATTCCTTCCTTTGTTCCTCCCTTGCAAGCTTTGTTCTCCTGTCATTAGTGCTGAGATATTTATCCCGAAGTTCACTTTTTCTGGATTTTATAAGACTGGTGGAAAGAACTTATAAAAGTAGTAATTCTGTCCTGTACACCATTTTACTAATGAAATCTCTGTGTTCACTGTATTGTCATGCTTTGGAGTTCTTATTTCAAAGAAATAATACTATTTAAAGAAGTAATAATAACATAGTAATACAAAATTTGCTCCACTTGTAATTTGGAATTTGCCGTTTTGTTTTGTTTGCATGGCAAATTGACTTAGATAAATAATGTCATACTTCTTTCCTATAAATTAAATTTGTTTTCTTTTTGTCATATAATTATCATGAATTTTCTTAATATTCTTTCGGAATTATATGCTGCTGTCAAGCAAATCAGTTGGACCCGTATTTTAGTTGTCAGAGGACAGGAGACCTAAAACAACAGATACTGTAATGCTGTGTACAAGTCACAAGGCAGGGAAGTAATTATTCCCAAAATGTGTTGCCTAGACACCAACAGAACTGTACCTTGTGAGAGAGAAAAACCCTGGTGGTGAGGTTAAGTATCAGGTAGAGAATCTATGGATTCAATGTAGGTGAAATCAGAGATTTTCAAAGGAGATTGTAATTGGAAAATAACCTACATGAACTGTCTTTACGTACAAAACACATGTATAATTTGGCCAAAATCCTAAGAAAATGCAGAGGCATTTATAATTACTTTTTTTTTTAATAGGATAAAAATAGTCGTGTTGTTTGCAATGCTGAAACAGGCTAGCACTTTGTTTTGTCATTGTCATAGGTACTGTCTTTCATAAATGTACATATATTTTTCAAATGAGAATTCTGGGTGAGCTCAGCTGTGTAGTGACTGTGTCTGCAAGAGACCCCTCTGCAGTCAGGGGAGAGCTGTTCAGTGCACTCAGTGTGGAGTTTAATGTGCCATCTCTTCCTCAAGTAGACACCTACTCTTGGTGAGATGGATAGTGCTCTAAATTTTATTGACTGTATTGACTAGGGGCTTGGTTCAGTTACCTGAACAGTGACATCCTGTACTAGTTGAGATGCCTGTGGGCATTTTGTCTGGCCTCTAGGCTGACCAAGGGGCTTGCAGATCGTGTCGTCTGCCACCATGCAAATGTCTCAAGGCATATCTGATGGTACTGGTTTAACAGTGATGGTCCTCTGCTGACATCTGGTTAGGCCACTAAGGAGAGATCTAGGTCTCCATTCACTGTAGTAGAAATCTAAATAGCTGACTGAGGTATAGACACCTCCTTTGTATCTGTCTGCAGTTAGATGACATAAAGGCAGTTTCTGTCATTCTTTGCATGTATCAAGGTGATTTGTCCAGCAACACAGCAATATAAATGCAAAATAGAGTCTGTTAGCTTATTTCAGCTAGCTGAAGTCCTTCAAAGAAAGAACCAAAATCTAGCCCACTGGAGATAAAATATGTTTTATGTAAACTTGAATAAAACTAGTAACACCTGAACTATTAGGATACATACTTTTTGTTTATAAATGTGGATGCAATTAGCCTTGCTTTGGAATTTACGACCTGTATCATGTAGGAATTGCCATCCACATTACAGTTAAGGAGCACAATGTCAGTCATACATCAGCTTTTCATCGTTTGGCATTTGCATGTGGAATGCTGGAGAAGAAATTAGAAAATCAGTATTAGGCTAACCATTCTGTGGATTTCAAGGTGTTGTGATAGAGCTTAATAAATCCTAGTCAGAGTATAAACAAAGTAACATGTTTCATAAAAGAACACATCTTTTCTAAGCTGCAAAATATTTGATAACATTCCAGTTAACGTCTAAGAAAAGCTCTCAGGGTTTCTAAGAGACAGAAATATTTCAGCTATTTAAATCTCACATTTAATTCTCAGTTTTATTTAGATATTTTACTGAAATATTTTTTCTTTTAGAAATATGAAATCAGTAAACACTTTTTCTGTCTGGGAGAGGTAAAGGCCAGGACATCTCAAGATAGCTTAAAGCTCCCATGCTTAAATCATTCTGAGTGGTAAGGAATTGACTAAAGTGTTTATTATAAAGTATTTTTTCAGCAGACTGGAAGTTAATAATCTAATGTTTAGAGGTTGAAGCTGATTTCAGATGTATTTGCCATCATTGCAGATTCAGTATAAATAACCCATATCAAGTAAGTTGTTTTCAAAAGTGTACATCTCTGTATGTGAGAAATTACATCAATCGCTTATTTCTTTTTCTATGTATAAAATGATTGGCATGTTACTTACGTGGGGGGGGGGGCTGCTCCATGGACATGTAAATGTGTAAATCTAATCACATAGCACAGACTTTCAGAGCTCCCAGTTCCGAATTTAAAATAAATATGAGACAGAAATAGTCCTAATCATTAACGAGACCTTGTTATTATGCTTTTGAAGATGCTTAGTACTGAGGGGAGGGTCAATTTTAGGCATGACAAAAGTAGAGAGTGGCTTAGAGTTTAAAAATATGTTGGCCTTAGACAAGAGAGAAGAAGATTTCTACTGTAAAAGAAGCGTCTGAAGTGCTATGTCTGGCTCAGAGGCAGTCACAGCATTTCACTTCCAAGAGCGTTCAGTAGCTCTGAGCAGCGGGACTGAGCGAGCCCATGCGTCCGGCCATGGTTTGCCCCCACTATTTAGCAGAGAAACCCATAAACAGAAGTGAAGAATGGGGTGTGTTTGGTCTGGAGAGTTTGCTCAATCTCAGCACACGAAAACATATTGGAGAAGATGATATGCAGGAAACAGCTCTGCTGTGGCCGTGCACTGGAGTGTTACCCTTGTTCCTGGGGTCTGAGGTAGCTGTAAGTATAGTATATCCTTGTAAGAAGTCAGTTAGAAATGTTCTGGAGTATAAATAGCCATACTGTATGTATAAAATCCTAAGATGTGGAGTATTGGATGACTTCTTTCAATAGTGAGCAGAAGTCATTTATTTCTCGGAGGAAGGATGAGGACCCACTTACACTTTTATGATGCCAGTGAAGGAAAGACAAATAGAATCTAAGTTTATCTCTGCAATGCAATGGAAGAAAAAAACAACCATTAAATATATTACAGTTTTGAAATAGCATAGGTTTCCATATTTAATCTTTCACTGTTCAAAGCCAAGGTAACTTCCGAATTTTCCTGGAGTATTCTTAATTGTCCATTTAAATGTAAAGCTTTTTACTGTTGAACTTTATGACTATAAATCAACAGGAACAAGAACTGTTGGCTGCAGGATCCAGCTCCTGAGGTTGTATTTTAGGGGGTTGTCAGAGTTCTTTTCCCCACGCTTGTCCTGAAGCCACAGTTTTAGGCGGCAAAAAAACCCTGGTGGAATATTTTACTGGATTGTTACAAGGAAAATTACGGAAATTTGATGAGTAAGATCTTCATCTGGGTTTTGAAGATGTTCAATAGTTCATTCAGGGATTCACAATCCATTCACAAGTCAGGGTCAGTCTCTGTTGCTTACTTGTGATTCACAAATACCTCACACCATGTATGCATGTATGCAATATACGGTCTCCAGATTTTGAGTGTTTTATTCAAACACCATAGTGATTTAAATAATAAACCACTCAACAGCAATCATGACATCCTGAAATAACAATTTGTGCTAAATTAAGCAGAGAAAAGTGGCACCAGCTGACAAATGTCTCATTTAGGAAGACGAGTGTTGATCTTTCAGTGCTGATTGTCAGTTTTTTAGCCTTTCTTCAAAGCGCAGTTAATCTTTTTAAGATATGAGTGTGGTCAATTATATCTCTTTCTGTCATGTTTAGTGGAAGAATGTCTATGGGATATTTTTCTGGTAATAACAAGCTAGCTAGCTAGCTAGTTAATTGTTCTAAGAACACTGTTGAATTTGATGAGATCCTTGCATATCTAATACAATAATAACTTTTACCTGAGCTCTTCTGCAATTCCTAATGCTAAAATATCAAAGACCTCTGGAGCAAACTCATTTTATAAATTCCATTAAGTTTTTAAAAAATGAAGAAAATCCTAAACCGGTCATTTAGATTGTGAAGAATTATTTTTCTGTTCTGCCTATAAGTTATTATTTCCTCAAGCCTGTATTTTTTTAAAGGTAACACAACTGATTTTTGTGAAATCAGTGAACCATTTCAACATTATTTTTCTCTTAATAGAACCATTTTTTATGAGACTGCATAGTAGTTGTAGATATCTTCAGAGATATATATGTTCCTACACTTAGAGAATTAGGATAAAATGAAAATTAGAGAATTTTGTGCATCAAAATTCTGCACAAATTGCTGTCTTTAAAAAGAATTCAGATGATAAAGAAATAGCAGCCTAAGAATTTTGTGATTAATTTTGTATCCTAGAGCAATTCTCTTTGCATTACCGAGTACTTACCACATTGTGGAAAGGCCTTTATAAGACATTTATAACCTAGAAGGTATCATTCTTACCTACTCTTCATAAAGAGAGAAATCTGGTAATGCATTATCAAAAATGTATGTTATAAAAGAGATTGCTTCTACACTCTTTGATTGGTGATCTCAACAGGAGAAAAGAAAGACAATATCGCATTAGATAAATTTTCAAATTTAAAGATTGAAGTCAGAGAGGATTGTTATAGAGATACAGAACTAACCTCCAACACAGTATAGGTGATCAAGTTCCTCTAGCAGGATTTTTTGTCAAGCTCAGAATACCAACTAGGGAAATAAATTCTAAGTACAGCTGTAATTAAAACTGTCTGCCCACTTTTCTGCCACATCAGCCCAATTGAGGGAAGAAAGGGAGATCTGATAGAACTTTGTGTTTTTATTTCAAAAAGACGTGATGTTTCCTTGACAAAGACAAAGCTTCCCTGCTGGACTCCCTGATGTCTTCTCCAAATTTCTGTGATTTACAAATCATGAGGAGAAGCAACGTAGCATAAACACATCTTGTATCCAGAACTGGTATACATGTCTGGAGGCAACTATGCTTAATAAATAGAGGTTATCTTTTAAGTGGAAAAGGGAGGAGAAAAGGGAAGGAAAGAAGGTCAAAATGTTTGCTGCTGTAGCTCTGAAAACATGAATTTTCCACTGCTGTAAAAGGCCATCGGACTGAGTTGATAGTACAGGTTGTCAGGACATGTGTGGGTTTGTCTTGGTGTGGTTTCAGATTGCTTTAACGATGACCAGGTGGCCAAGTGACTGTTGCCTCACCTCTGTGTGAGCAGAAGCTCTAGTGAACACCGTGAATGGTAAAGGTCTGTCAAACCTGGGGCAGCACTGCCTTGCAAGTAACAGCCCTTGATGTCAGTTGAGGCTGTGGGAGGCAAGGTTCAGACTTCAGCGTGCAACCAGTGAGAAGGAGGCAGAGTGTGATAAGAAAACATATGAATATAACTCCAAGTATACCACAGGACAGAAAAGGAAGAAACTCCCACAACTGTGAACATCATACGCCCAGCAAGGATCTTGGGTTGCTCACAACTTGTAGTTCCCTCTCTTTCTATTTAAGGAAGACTGTGACTGTCAACCCTAGGAACAAGAGGAATATTGGATGAGCAAGCACATTAAATGAAATTAGTAGATTCTAGAAGTTTTTGGTATAACTATTATTAATGGGTTTTGTTGTATTAAGTAGATAATTTGGACTATGTGACTGTTTAAACATTAATTCAACTAAGAGTAAATTCTTATGTCTTTATATATAGTGTCTTCCCTTTTGTCCATAACAAGATATTGAATTTAATGATATGTTCCATTTCTGTGACATTTAGCAAAGGGCAGGGGACGGTAGTGTGATAAACAGTCATAGGGAGGTCATCTGGGAGGAGCCGAATAAATCACTATGAAAGGCAATCTGAAATGCCTAGAGAAATCAGAGGATTTCATCCTCTGTATGGCTGTGGCTGGTACATTCTGTTGGATTTGGGAGATAGTAGGCTCAGGAGGGTCTAGAATCAGGTTTCTAATCCTTTGCTAAGTCCTTTAATCCCTTTGATGTGCAAAATATCACTGCTTCCTCCTCTGGGAGGTAAATGGTTATCCACCTAATCACCATGATGCTCGGGGTGGAACAGAAGTGTCTGCTGCCCAAGGACAAGCTCTTCTGAACATTTCACATGACAGAAGATAACCACAGAGGGAACTTTCAGGCAACCCATTAAAATATCAAGAAAGTCTAAGCACTGACAGTGACAGAGATGTATAGGATTGGAAACACTAGGTGATATTAAGACTACTTGATTCTAGGCATCTAACACAGGAAGATTCAGAGTATGAAAAGTAAGCTTCTCCTCTTTGTCACCCTGTAGAGTCACTAATATCTTTCCTTTTATCTCACAAGGACGTGGGAAGACTAACTTCCTAGCTGTCAAAATGAGGCTAATATGTGTCACCTCCAGAAAAAAAATATGATCTGGGGAATGTGGATAGTCCTTCCCATTAAGATGAAGAATAAAGACAGCAAGAAGGTCAATTGCTTTATGCAAATCTTGGAGTGCCTCTCAGCCATCCCCAGAGACATTTTTCAAACTCCTTTCCCCACCAGACAACATCACTAAGTAACAGCGTAGCTCAGACCTGTGGGTAGGGTGGATGCCATGGTAACAGCATCAGGTGAGTAAGAGCGTCTGTTTTTTCTAATGAACATTTTACTTGAATCTAGATCAGTGACTATGAGAGGACCTTAGCTCAGGATTTTCACCTGGATCCTTCAGAATTGTAGGTTATATGTACACCAATACACAATTTGACCAATGGTGGCAAGAGTGGTATAAATCAGTAATTGTCTGACATGCTATCTCTGTCTCTATTTGTGTTTTTATTTTAGGTTTACACCCATGGTTTAGCCTGGTCAGGAAGCAAGTTTGGTTAGATGATATGAATGACACTGTATCCTGTCCTGATAGATGCTTTATAACCCTCCTGCAGATCTTAGTACAGGAGACAAGCACAGTGTAGCATTAACTTTTCTTTTTAATGCATGGACAAATGAGGTTAGTGCTCTGGCAGACACTTAGAGCCTTTCAAGACAGAGCTCCAGGAAGATCTGAGGGCATTGTTCACTGGAGGCAAAAGGCTTTGTGATATTCAGCAGGTTTATGTTTGGCTCAGGGTGCTGCCTGAGCAGCACGATAAAGTCCTGCGGTACAGAGGATGCACATATTTGCATGCACGTGACCTGCTTTCCTTTGATTTGTCTTTCCCTCCTGTTTGATTCTGCAAGCGTGAGGAAATTTTTGTCGCAAGATGCACAAACATCTGTTTAGCTATGCAGCTTTTTTCCTCTTAGTTAGCATCTCTGAGATTCTGTAATTACACTTCTGGGTAAAATATGCTGTCATGATAACTTATGTCTGGAATGCACTATTTAAAGTGGTGGGCCCCATTCTGCTTGGATTTACACACAGAGTAGAGGTAGTGCCTGATGGAAGACAGTAAATTAAAGCAAATTTGATCTTCCTCTGAGAGAAACAGCGAAACTTCATCAACTCAGCATAAAATTGACCAACTTCTGGGAACAATGTAAAAGGAAGATTCCTGCATGTGTTATATTAGCAATAGGGAGGAATACAGGATTGGCAGGTGCCGCAGTGCCGATATGAATTACTCCACTATAGCAGCTTGAGAGTGAGATTGATGGTCCTGTGAGCGCTTTAAAGAGCATAACACAGAAGATTAATCTAGTGAAATATGTTCCAGAGAAACACAATTGCTGAGAGACAAAGTTAATCTAGTAAAGAATGCCTTGTAGTATCTTCATGTCTTTCTTTGTGAAGTTGTCTGGAAAAGATTGTTTCACAGAATCACAGAATCACAGAATAGTCAGGGTTG
>VZSZ01000220.1:20175-40475 GCA_013398815.1 Ibidorhyncha struthersii
AAGGTCTGTCTGCTATTGTCCCCAGCAAAGGAAAACTGATTACTTCTCCTGCAAGAGGTTTTGCCACTTGGCTTGTCCAAGCAACTGTTGTCACAAGCCCAAATGCAGCTCTTGGTGGTGGCGTTAGAAGGAGACCGTGTTGGCAGGGCGAGTTCATCAATACCTGGTATATGATACTGGCTTAAGGTTATATGGTCTGCAGGCAAAGGAGTGACAAACTGCCCATCCAGGTTATGCTTCAGTCTCAAAATGAAATGTTTTCCTGTTTGGGTGAAAAAGAAAAGATATTTTTTTATTTCTGTGCACTGGGTTCCCGGCTTTCTGGGCACTATCATTTCAACTGGATCGGATGTTTCAGGAGGCTGCTGGGGAGATGCATGCTCTTGCTGCTGTGCTGTCCAGGGCTGGCGCAGGGTTTAACGTCTCCCAGCCCCACGTGTCACAGGCGGTGCTGGAAGGAGATGAGGGAACCAGTGCTCTGCTATGGGAAATGCAAATCCCTCCAGCTTCCTGCTATTGCTGTTTGTTTGGAGATGGCTTAAGACTGAAAAATGAGACTGATCTGGAGCGGTTGCTTTACTGAATTTTCTACGTGTTGGCCTGGTACTGTGCGGTACCAGGGTACGCCTGGTGTACAGCTCCCAGGAGGCAGGATTTCAGCTTGATGATTCAGGAGTGGCAAGGCACACAACCCATGTCAGTCTTGGTCATGATGGGGTTGTAATGTAAGGCTGGCTGTGGCATGATGCCCCTCAGCCTGCTTTGGTGCTAATCCTCATGCAGTATGGTCCTTGGCATGGACCTGCCGGGTGGGATGCTACAAGCAGCTGCGCCACCCATCTGGGAAAGTGGGACCATACCCCAACACTGGTCTGGCTCCAGTTCCTCACTAGGACTTTTTTTTAGCAAAGATTCAAAGGAAATCTCTTGTGGGGCCTCTTGCGGCCAGGTCTGTTCTCCTCCTGCATGATATTAGCCACCACACCCTTCTTGTGAGAGCCCCAAAAAGGGCTCTCTGCTCTCTACAGCCCAGAAACAATGTTACAAAATTGCACTGAATTCAAAAGTTTCACAGGATTCAGAAACCTCCGCTCATCAGCTCCCCCTCTCAACCATCACCCTTTTCTAATTATGTTTTTTTTTTAGTTCTGTTTCATTCCTAGACCTTGTCCTGGGTCTCTGCTGCAGTCTCTGCGTGAGTCACTACCTTCTCTCTTAGCCCCTGAGAGTTTTCACCCCTTCCAAGGTTAATTGATGAGGTTAAGTTTATGATGGTGCCCAGTTCAAAGTATGAAAGGATCAAAGCAATCCCTTTGGATGATCTCTATAAAATCTGGCTTTCAGTGCATCTGCCCCTAGAAGTCAGTGCAAGACAGAGACCTTCCTGGCCTTCACATTGCATCTCAGGCTGCTTGTCATGCAACTTCTTCTCAGAGGTCCTTTAAACAGATCTGTTATTCAAGAGCAGCAAAGAAATATTGAATAAAAGGAGATGGTGATAAATTCCCAACTGACATGCATGAATGTAGCACTGTATGTAAGAATTATGGCATGATGCTGAGTGGATGGGCCTTGCAAAGTCTTACTGTGAAGGAGAACACTATTAAATGCCTCCTGTGTGGTATACAATGGATACCCCTATAATAATACAGGATCTAATATATGACACACTGTCTGCTAATGTTCTGTTAACTGTTCCATTGCTGTAGTCTTAAATGCAAAGATTCCATACATTCTTGTAATAATTAAAGCAATAATAAAATATACCACACAAACCTTGTGACTTAGCATATCTACACAATGTTCACACTGATTGTTTTGGTACGTGTGAGAGCAGGGCCTGTCTCCTGTGCACATGGGGAAGAACTGAACAGGACATCTTGTACTGGAAACTTTGCCATCACACAGTGACAGTAACGACCTTGGGTCAAGTCGTGTCACTGGTGGCTGGTCGAGTGGATAAGGCTTCAGTGTGTCGGTTGGTATAAGGGAGGTTTTGTAGTCTGCCTTCAGATAGGTAGAGATATTATAAACAATAGGTACTCTATTAAGTAAGTTTTAGAAGTGAATAGCTGCTCAGTCTGAGGCTGGGATTTGGGACAAGGAAGAGGTTTTTAATAAAAGTGAAGATGAAACTTAAAGACCTAACACTCCAGTCTCCCACTGACAAATGTTCTTTCTCTGGTACAGCGAATTACAGTGGTTTGTGTTTTCAATACTGACACTGCAAATTTTTTTTTTCTTCTTTATATCTGTATATATGAAGTATTTGGCAAATTCAGCCTAAACTTATGAATAGTTTCAGATGAATTAAAACTACGTTTTTCAGTGACCAAACAGCTTATCAAGGAAATGCTTGCGTGTGTCCTGTTGGAAAGCGGCAGAAAGACCTCCCTGTCCTCCAAAAGACCCTGTCTTCTCTCCCCTGTACCTCCCCTCTCCTACACTTACTAGTTTTGCAGTGGCATCAAGAACAGACCGAGGGCCTCCTTCCTTTACATGCTGGGCACTCTAAACCATCTCAAATCTATGTTTAGCAGTGCCTTTTCATAGCCTGGCAGGATGAGGATGTTTCAACCATGATTAGTAACTCCTCCTGGTATTTTGATGGATATAAAATGTCATGAAAGCCACTGCATGTTTTGCAAGGGTAGGTTAAGAAGGCAGAGTGCTTAATTTGTGGTGACCTCCCAGAGAGTTATGGTAGCACAGCCCTCTGTGGTATGAATTTGCTGGTCAAATATTTCCTCTGTGCAACACAATAAACATCAGTGCAATTTACATTAAAGTAGCTGGTGATTAAATGTGCCCGAAACACAGATGTGTCCAGTGGGGTAACCCCATGGTTCCCATGGGAGCAGTGCTCTGCTGCCATCCGCACGGAGGCTGGCTCTGACGCCGGCTGCAGGGCAGGACCTGCTCCTGCTTGCTTGCCTCCTCGTCCTGTGCTTGTAAAACCCTTCGTGCAACAGCTACCCTAGTCTGTACCGGTGTTCAGAGACCCTGTGGCAAGACTAATAAATATCTCGGACAACTGGGCTATTTTAGATTTGCTTGGCACGACTGTTTGGGTTTTTTTTTCTTTTTTAGCTTGGATCTTTTGTACATTCCAGCTGAAGAGTGAAGGACACTTGGTTCCTATGATAGCAGAGTACACCTGCTGCTCTGGTGAAATACTTAGTTTCCTCTCTTTCTTTGATTTCTGTGTTTTATGCTTATTTTTTTCATTCACATTCTATTTCCAATTATCTGCATAAACAGAAACTATATTTCATGGTAAACGTTTATGATGTTTGTAATTACGCTGTCAACACATGGTGATATATATTTATTTGTAGCACCACGAAAATGCTTTGGCATTGCTAAGAATAATTTAGGATGTACTGCCCTCTAATGGCTTTGCTAACCACAGAGGAAACATAAAAGCAAGCTTGGCTCATTAGATGCAGGAAAAAAAAAAAAGAAAGGTTTTCAGTCACAAGATGGAAAAATGTGCTTAAATTACATTGCTGAAGAGAACACGTGCAGGCTTAGCTCCTTTTTGACTGTTTGGGGTGCAGCAGTCTTTCACATCACTGCTCTGGTCTGCTACAGGAGTCCCTAAGTAAGTACAGGGACACATTTGTATTTTACTGACATGTAACTTGAAGAATTCCTGAGCCTGTGTCATTAAACTTAATGCAGCTTCTTAAAACAAAAGTTCAACAACATTTTTGAATTCCAGTTTTAAAGAGGCCTTCCTCTGGCTGCGGCTTGACCTTTTCTAGTGGTAAAACATTAAATGAGTGCAGCCTGTGGCACTCTGAAAAGGAGGAGTTTGTCAGGACCATCTCTCATCTCCTCTGCTGCAATTTCTTCTAAGCATGGAAACAATACCAGCTCCCAGCAAGGCTTTGAATATTTCCGCTGGGCAAGCAGGTTTCTTTATGCTGCCAGACAACTTCGCCCCTTTGGAGCCTGAGACTTGATGGCTACAAGCGTTTGGCCAGTCAGGAAAACAGGTGATGCATGGGTGAGCCCACTGCGACCGCGCATGGGAAATCCCTCAGAGAGTGGACCACAGACTTCTGCCGTGCTTTGTACAATAGCAGGATTGTTGCTTCTGTAGCAGAACAGGAAAAAACGGCAAATGAGTAACAGTGTGAAAGTGTCTTCCCTCGCCTCTGCAGCCGCAGCTCTGACTCTGTCCCTGCACTATCCGCTGCTCTGCAGAGCTCCCCTGAACACACATGCATGTCCTATTTCTCTCGTTGGACCTGCATTTGGCTTACCACAACCTCCTTCTGCCTGTCCCTGTTTGCTTGACCCAAGCCATGCTCTGGGTGCTTCTTCACTGGTGCTGCACCATCCCAGGAGCATCCAAGGGATACAGGGACCCTTGTGCATGTGGTTGGCTGTGCACAAAGGGATAGAAGCAGCCCTGTGGCTGAAGTGGTGATCCAGAGCATCTTTTCTCCAACTCTGCACCACCCAGGAAATGGCCTCACTTTTCGAATTGTTCCTTGGTCAATTTAAACCGATTATCACCTGTTAAACCACCCCTTGGAACATCACCCGACAGCCCTCCATAGTACTAAGCGCATGGCACAGTGCAACTGTCCAAGCAGTGTTGCAAAGAGTTTATTCATCCCGTTGTATTGCCCTCAATGACCCCAGGAGGAGTGGGAAATGTTAACTTCTCCTTCCCGATGCATTTTGTTAGTGGCAGTCTTGCGTGTATGTCTGATATCCAGAATGTGTACATCGAAGATGTTCTTAAAAAACAGTATGTGCCTCATCTGTTATTGTTTACATCTCACGCTTAACTGAAGGGAGGGTGAGGGTGGGAAGGGTATGACTGAATAAAAATGCAATAGTTACAGAAATAACCATGTCTGAAGTGGCCCAACTGGGTAAAAGTTCTAGCTGTGAGATTAAATTTCTTCATTCCCTTAAGATTTGAAGAGTTAAATTTGCATTCAAATTCTCTGACATGAACAGTTAATACATTTATTCAAATAATTATTTTAAAAAAACAACCCCACAATATTTTTCTTAAGTTCCCTATGCATAATGTTGACTTCTGTGAGTGCAAATGAGTCAAATTAAATGACTAAAACTCCTATAAGCACACGAAGATCATTCCGTCGGTGTCCAATACAGTGCATCCCTAGTTAATGCTATAGCTCTGGGTTTGATCAGTGCTATGGACTTGTTCCTCTGGGGAAATGAAATCCTGCGCAGCCTTTAAAGAAGTAACTGCTGGCAACAGAAAATTCCCTTTGGAAATATGCACAAGGAAAGTTATATATAGTAAAGAAAACTGTTCTCTGCCCTGGGTGTAGGGAAGGCGCATACAAAAGGGTTATACTTCAAAAGGGAAGTTTTTCGTCTCTGTGGTAAGAGGACCAGTGAACAAGAAGTGCAGACTGGACTTTGTCAGCGTGTGCAAGGTTTCCAGCAAAGAGTGAGCTGCGACTATTTGAGTGTAACCTCTTCCTACCAGCCTGCTTGGCTGAACCCTGGGACAAGAAGCTTCTGGTGCATTGCACATACATTTTTCTTCCCAGCTTGCAGTTCGGTAATCCTGGTCTAAGATCACCCGTGGTCATAATTGATTTGCACCCAAGGTCACTTTGGCTTAGGACCTGCATGCCCAGTGGTCATAGTGTTATTATAAGAGTGATTTATCCTCCTACACCCAAACGAGCTCTCTATCCTAGTGTCAGACGGTGCGCACACAACTGGGAAATTCAATTTTTCACTCAGACGGCAAAATTCCACGAGGGATAAAGTTCTGTTAAATCTCATGTAACTTTGATCATTTCGAATGAAATGTCAGTTGCCAACAGGAGGTCAAAGGAAGTAATTTAAACTGATTGTTTGTAAAGGAAGCTATCAGTTAGGGTTTAATGCGTTTGGCCCAAGCTGAACTTTAAACCAGGATCTTAAATCGCTTTTAGGTTGGTCTTCCTCCGAGCTGACTCCAGCAAAGCACAGTGCTGCTATTCAAAGGTAGCAACTGTTTTAGTAATTAGTTTTTTAAAGTCCACCCCAAAAAAGTTACTGAGATGGTAAGATAGTTCAGGAGGAAGAGCAATGTTTTGTGCAAGGGGATTTTTCCAGTATAGAAGAGACAGGGGAAAGTGGGAGATACGGCTTTTCTGTTTCTATTGCAGAGATAAGGTAGCAGGAATTATTCTGGAAGTCTTCATCTCAAATAAAAAAGGTGATGTCAGCTAGTAAAACCTGCCCTTTTCACAGCTTAGCAGCTCATTTGCAGTTTGCTTTAGCACTGATTGATTTGAGCCCAGTATTAATTTAATGCAATAGAGCTAGCAACTCTATGTTTTCCTGCCTGTGAATGCTGTTGCTCCCTTGGTGTATCTTTCCTTGTTCTTCCTACCCAGCTGTGCCCTTCCTGGCGTGATGGAAAAACCTCCCCTGCAATCAGGCTTAGTGCTCCCGTTCACTTAAACCCACTTTCTCACTCAACAGACCACGTATGACAGTCACTGCAGATAGCAGCCCTTTCTGAAGAAAGGGAACATTAAAAATGCACAGGGAAATCTCCATTCAGCAAAAGTCATCAAAACTTCTTACAACCTAGAATGCTTGTTGTCAACAGCCTCTCCTGTACCAATACACAGCTGCTGGCTCTCACCACATCCTGGCTACTTGCTTCTCACCCATGCAGAAATGTCAGTAGCCATGTGGGCACTTGCTAATCCTACAATAGTGATGTGCTGAGATGATGAATTAATTATAAGTGACTTCTTCACCAAGTTGGTGTCCCAAGCATAGACCTCAGCAGTTCTTGGCATGAAGAGTGCCTTTCCTCAGGCAGCTGAGCTAGATCTAAGCTCACATCACCAGTTTAATCTCTGTGTCCCTTTTAGAAAGAAATTTGTTCATCCAGCCCATCTGTTTCCTCACCTTATCTTGACCATGTTCTCCACATTATCTGAGCTACCCGTGCACTGTGGCTTGTGCCTGGAGTCCCTGTAACTGGGTCTTTGTCGCTCCCTTCTATCCGTCCCATCTCCATCACATTTACATATGGCGATGCTGTTTGAGTGCTGTGCAAATCCACCTGTGATGAAATTAAGTCACTGGCTTTTTCTCAGCTGTTTGTTTCTGGCAGCTCATCCTTCAGAGTGGTGCGCTAACGGGGCAGGTCAATAAAAATGAATGAGTGCAAGGAAAGGATGAGGAGAACTTCTGCAAAACCTGGAATGTCTCTGGGTGTAAGAGAGGTGCTGTGGGAGAGACCTTGTGATTTTGTCCTTGGAGCCTTTCTGAAGCAGAACCAGCCACATCTCACATCCAGAAAGCAAGCTGGGTCAGAAAGTTGGCACAGCTTTTGGTTCAGTTTTGGTCTTTGTCTGAAGCTGAGGGGCTGTGAATATTGCCAAAAGCAGAGCTCTCCTTCCCACCACTGCAACTTGAGGATTGCAGTGGTTTTTGGTAATAGGTGAGGGAGTGAGAAGGGGCTTGGGTGGAAAGCTGGGCTGCTGGGAAACACTGGTTTGGATTGNACTCGGGTTTGGATTGCATTGTGGGGGGAAAGAGGTCAGCCCCATCTCTGCTTCCCAGCCACAAGCAGCCATTTTGAAGCATAGGAGGAGATGCTGTGGAGGAGATGTTTTCCCATCTGGTGGTTTCTTTGCCATGGAGCTTTGTAGCAGCATCACTTACCAGGCTGGGCAGATGCTCACTTCCCTTGAGGTTCCACCTACCTGTGAGGGCAGATGCCACCAGCAGCTTATTGGCAACCCCCAGCTCATGGCTGAAAAGGCAAAGGAAGCGATGACATTGTCTTAGAGATTTTCGTACATGGAGTCCCACAGGAGTGGTCAGGGTGCTGGGAGGATGTGCCCAAAGAAATCACATTTGTTTAATTGACATTTTCATACAGTTGTGGAGGGGAAAAAAAAATCTGTGTTGCATCCACTCATAATTTATTGCTTTTGTCTGTGTTTCCAGTTTTTTTATTTTCTGGGGTGAAAGAAAAGATTTTAAAGACACGTTTTTCCCTCTATTTACACGCCTTGTTGTCCTCGCAAATACTAGAATACAATGAGCAGTTTTCCACTGCCGTTGTGCCCAGTGGAGTCTGTGTGTTTCATCCTCACAGAGAAATTTTGTCATGCACAGGTTTGTCGCATCTCCCTTTAACTACTCTGCTCCAGCTGTGGTCTCTGTAGCTCAGTCAGATATGCACATCCTGGGGATTTGCATGGATCCAAATATTTTGAATAAGAAAGTTTTGGGTTACATGTTCTTGCAATTTGCTCACAACTTAACACTGGAAAACTTTGCTGCAATGTCAGCCTGGTTGTGTTCTTGTAAAGCAGTCCTCCCAGAAGAGCAGCTTGTTTTATATACTTTATAGTATCATATAGTTCTTCCATTTTGTCTTACCCCTCGCCTCAGCCTTCTTGGCCTGGCTGTGACCAGCTGGGGGTTTAGGCTCTCACTGGTGTGAAGTCTCCCTGACCCACATCCACAGGAGCCCGCAGCTTCCCAGAGCCTCCAGCAGGCAGCTGATACTACTGAAAATGATCATCTCACGCTTTTCCCTTCCCCTGCTCACTTGTGGCTTAGTTCAAAGTCTTAATTTTTCAGAGCAACAAAATCCTGTAGTGTCTTTCTTGCATAAGTAAAGTTGCTGCTGGACATTTCCTGCTTGTGGCTATTTTTGCCATATTTTGACCTTATTCAGTCTTAATGCTTTTCTTTTAACACAGAAATACTGAGGGAGAAAAGTGATATTGAGCCAGGCCTAGTTTATTCATACTTCTGAATTATTGCTATCTTGGAGTACTAATGAAGGTTGTTTTGTATGAGATATGGTATATTCTGAGACATCCAACCTTTTGGTCCAAAGGTTAGCCCAAACCTCCCACCAAGTGCTGGCTTGCAACCTGTGTGTGTGGACGTGAATGAGTAAGGGCTCTGACTGGGACATCCCCCAGTTGGTGTAGATCTGGCTTTCAAAACTGCATTGCCTAAAACTGTGTTAGAGGAAATTTTGTCTCTTTGTTCTGCAGTGCCAAGGCTTTCTGGTTTGGTCTGTGTTCTGCTGTTTGCCTCAGTGTCACGTTGCTCGCTCAGGCTGACAAACTGATTCTGCTGTCCATACATGTCTACCTGTCTCCAAGTAGTAGTGGTGGGTCTTATGTTACGCAGATTCAGTTTTCATTTTCCCCAATGGCTGCAGATAATTTGGACAACTGGCCAGAAAAAGGAGAGGAATATGTGTGTACCAGCCACAAACAGGGTAAGTACAGCTGAAGGCATGAAGGTCTGTGAGCTCCTTCAACATCGTCCTCTCCTGGGAATTACAAACCAGGGAAAAAAATCTTTCCAGCTGTGGGCTCTCATTAGAGTAACAGGCAGCCATAACAGTTCCCAACACGCTCTTTTGGCCACTTCAAATAACTCACAGGTTTGACTGTCTGTGGCATACATCCAGTTAAAAGTCAACTCAATTCTCCTTTGGTAGAAGTCTGAGTAGGATCTTTGCCATTGATTTCCATAAGAGCAGAAACCAGCCCTGGTGTTTGTCACCTTGTTAGTAATGTAACTCCCATGGCACTTCTTGCTGGAAACATACAAGAAATCTCTCCATTACAAATAACGTGGCCTGAAGTGAGGCCACAAGATCTGAGTTGCTAGTAGCTTGTGAGTTACTCATATACTCAGTCTGTAGAGCAGAAAGAGACACATTCCTCATGAAAACTGGATTGGGACAACCCGGGATGTACAGAGCAGTGATTATAGCTTGGCCAGGAGGATAGATAGCAATATATATATATAATTCATCACCAGAGCGCACATTTTGGAAGAAAAAGGATTTCGCGTCAGGAAAGGCATGCTTGCTACTCTGTATTTCAGTTGTGAAGGGCTAACCCGAGCTTTGGCAGCATCTGGATGTTAGATATACCATGGGCTTTGTCAGCACAAGCTAGGGTTGCACGACACATGCTGAATGTCCAAATTATTTTACTGAGATTGGTAAAGACTGCAGTAAATCAGGAGCAACTGAAGAATAAACATGTATGAACTAGTTTACCAGTTTGTTGCACTGTTAATGATTACCCACCCCTCATTACGGAGCAGCACAAGTAGCGTAGCTGGCATATCTAACCATTAGCTAACAAACAAATGCATTCACTTCTGTTCAGGCTGAACTGCTAATGGGATAAGGTGCTGTTATAGTTATATGTTAATCATGTCCACTGTGGAGTGGCCAATGCCATCAGTCCCCAGAGCGGGAGCCCTGTCCACGTTGAGGGTAGGATGCTGTACTGGGCAATTGTCACCCCAGCTCCAACTCAGTGCTGCTGTGGGCACGGAGGCACTGATGCCAACCCCGGCAGGGAAGGGGAGGTCTGAGATGGATGGGTGGGTAGAAAGACATAGGAAAAAGGCTTGGAGGAGAAGGCAGCAAGCCTGGGAACGCATGGTTTGGAGGCCAGGGTCGTTTCGTACAAACCACACATCTAAGAGAATTTGGGAGAATTCAGTGGCTGACAAGAGGTGCTGGATCGATGCTCCTCAAACATTTCTTTTCCTCTGCAGGAAGCAGTTGGCTGGCAGTGGGACTGACTTCAGCCAATGAACGTGCTGTCTAAAATCAGGGCAGGTACTGAATAAACAGAGGAACCCTTCTGAGCTGCTCCTTGGCTGCTCTTTAGTACTGGCCTGAGCCTGGAAGAGGATCCCCTGGAGGGACCCCTCACCAGCGCAGGCAGAGGATGCCAGGCTAGCGAGGCTATGCTGCTGCATCGCTCAGCCGGTTTCTGCGCTGTGCCTGCTCGCACCACGTCTGACAGCCTGTTTGCTTGTACGGGCCGCTTGGCTTGGAAATGCCTTGTCCCAAATGTAATATCTCATATACATGCTTGTAATTCATCGAAACCCCCTTTGCTCTCGTGGCAACTAGCCACCTAGATGTATTTAATCCAAAAATAAGTGTTGTGGATTATAAATAGCTCCTGCACACACTACGAACATATTCCAAGGAAATATTTGGACGCGCTGCCTGAAGGAAGAGTCAGTAAGGAAAGGCAGCTTGGTTCAGCTAAGTGCCAAGGTATGCACTGCTGATTTTCCTTGTTGTTCAGTAGAAATGAGTTGCTGTCAGGATTGTTCCCTTGTTTGCTCTTTTTTTCTGACAATTACTTTTTAGGCAGGAAAATAGTTGACCTAACTTTAGGTAAGTAATAGATGCAGAGTCATAATATAAAAACACCTAATTTTCTGGAGTATTGAAATCACCCTCACCTCTCTGAGGTGAGGCAAATATCATTCAATGGATACTTGTCTTCTCTGCGTGATTTTTTGGGTTTGGTTTTTGGGTTTTTTTTTTGGCTGAAGCATAGACCTGGAAAATTTATTTCTTGATACATAGCAAAAAAAGAGAAATATGGTTTGCTGGCTGCAGAGGACCATTTGGAGTTACAAGAACAAAGTAACTTAATTCTCCAGTGTTTTGGTCCTTCCAGAGCACTGCTGGAGATGCTGAACGTTGTTAAGTACTTTAATAGAGCTAATTGAATTATTTTGTCTTTTGCAAGCATTTGGATCACAGTGTCTTGAGGTCTTAACGACCTCACTCTGTATTGCCTTGAAGACACCTGGAAGGTGTACATCGTTAATCACCAGGCACTCTCAGTCCCCTGCAGGGTCTGATAGCAAGGGGCATGAAGGGACTGAGGCCCAGATCCCAGAAGGCACGTCTAGCGCCTGCTGTCTTCCCTGGCAACGTGCAGCCTCTGTGGCTTTGGGGGTCTGCACCCAAGCGGCTCGCCCACCAGCTGGGAGGAAGCAGGTACCTGAACCCCGATCTCTCCGTTCCTGGGGCCGTACGGAGACTGGCAGCCCGTGCGTTCAGTGTTGCTGGTGAGCCCCTCAGCCGAGCTATTTGCTTTCATTTCACAGTGGTCACCCAAACGGTGAGCATCACCACTGGAAACTCGTAGTGATCGGTGAGGGCAGCACTGGTAGCAACAGGGCTGCTCAGCATGGACTCGTGTCTGAAGAGCCGCAGGGGGAAGAAGGATGTCTGTTTTCAGCCCGTGTTCACAGCTGTGTCCAGTGCAAATACCCGCAGAAGGCAACGCAGAAGGTATCAAAGCCAGGCTCTGGAGCAGGGGAAAGCCCTTCACGTCTGCTGCCAGCCTGCTGCCGGCTCTTGCTGTGTCACACTGGGCAGTGAAGGTCAGATGGGAGACCATGAGTTTTCAGTTACCTGTGTTTTGAGCGAGCACAGACACTGTTCCGAGTTCCTGCCACATCTTTGGATAGCAACGTAGATATTTGGATGTAGAGTGGGAGCAGAACTGGGGAGTTTGTCTCCAGAAATGCCCTTCTCCTCGATTTAATCTAACCCTTGCTAAAAAGTCGTGCAATTGGTACAGATGACAAAAGGAGCAGAAGCCAGATGTCAAAAGGCAGCATTGGTGCTTGGGTGAGTGTATAAGGATTTGTGTGATGAATCTTCTAGACCTTCTACCAAGATGGAAGGCATACAGGGGATCAAGCCCTGACTGCTTGTAATATTAAATGACCTGCAACGGGGTAAATGTGAAAAGGAATGTGTCTTAGATTCATCGGTGTAAAGCACCTGTAATTTCTTGCTGAGGCCAATCATCCTTTTCATGATAGACAAAGATTAGGACACTTTTAGCCTGAAGTCAAACCAGATGTAAATTTCTTGTTTTGGAGAGAAAGGTTGTTCTCAAGGCAAAATTCTGTATTTATCCTAACAATTAACACTTCAGTAAATGGACATCTGAATGTGGATTTTCCCCTTTTCTGGCAGGAAAATTATCCTTCCCAACATGCTCCGTTTGCTTTCTGCCTGTGCTCAACACACTTTGAAGTCTACCACATCCATCACTGATTACTGAAAGTCAGCGCTTTGCAAGCTCAAAAGAATAGATTATTATTTTTTTCCTGTCACTGATTTTCTTCCCCAAAAGTGTCCCATGCCATCACCTTAAACTTTTTCATCTTTGGCCATCCAACATAGGGATCAGGCCAGAAGCAGAAACGTTACTCTTGAAAGATTAAAAGATTACTCTTGAAAGACTAAAAGATTCAAGTAATTTCTTATGTTTTTCAAACAGACATCAGCAGAATTACACAGCTCGCTGCTGAAGATGGAGGGTGCCTGGAGATTCATTTTCCTGCAATGAATCTGCCAGAGCCTATTTCTGAGTAATTTATCGTTGATTTGTCAAGAGCGGTCAGTCCTCATAGAAAACAGTCTTTTATCTCTGACACAACCAGCATGGCTTTAACGGGAAGGGACTCTTTAACTGAGACAGTTTAAAAACACTTGCCTTTTGACCCCTTTCTTTGAGATGTGATTGAATGTGTGGAGTGTTTTTGCAAGGAGTGCAGAATAAATAAGCAGTGAGCGAGCTGTCACAAGCTGTGGAGTGAAGGTCGTATTCTTCTTTTTTTCACTTGTGTTTTGCCAGATTAACTTCAATGAAATGGGTGACTGGTCTGAATTGAGCCCATTTCTGTGATGAGTTACATGTGTTGCACCAAAGGGCAGAGTGAAACTCCAGTAAAAGTTGCCTCATTTAGAAGGAAATCGGAGGGAAAAAAACCCGTATCAATACTAATAAGGTGACAAAAACAGTGTGCAGGAGATGAAAAGCATGAAACATACTGTTATTTCCATGGCAGGGAAATCTGCACCGTCAGTGCAGAGGGGTTGCTTCCACTGTCATGCCAGGCTGATTTTCAGTTTAAATAACCTGCCTCAGTCTGTGAGCGGAGGGGGTTTATGTTTGGGTAAACTCCATTAGCCCACTTATAAATTACATGCAAGTTAAAACATTCCTTCGTCAGCAGATTTATGGGTAAGGGTTGGGGGTGGTGTGCGTGCATGTGCGTGTGTCCCAGCTTTTCCAAGGAGGGCAGGTGCAGTTTGCACCTCAGGAGAGGCAGATTTCGAAGTCTGTGGCATACCCATATGCCTGTCAATAATCCCTGCATGCAGCTTGGCCCGTAACTATGTGAACAAGGACTCCATAACTACATGAAGAAAGACTTTGCGCTCTCTGAGAGGGCTTGAAAACTTTGGGACGCCCATCCAGTTGCCTCCGCGTTAATGCTTCTGTCGCCGGGGAGTGCCCATGGCTCTGCGGGCGCTCGAGCCAAAGAAAACACAGCTGGCGGAGAGATGCCACAGCAGGGGCACGTGTGCGGAGTCTCCCGGCTGCATTTGCTTTGGCGCGGGCTCCAAGGATTGCCATGAGCAGAGCGGCGTGAGGGCTGCTCGCCTTCCCCCTGTGCCACAGACCTTCCTCAGCCTCCCTGTGTCTCTTTGAATATGGGCGGCCCTTTCGAGCGAGGCTAAGGCGGGCCATGGAAAAGCAGCTTTTTCACAGGTGTAACCACAGCTACCTGAGCTGCCTTGGGCTGTGTCATGCTGTAGCTGCAAACCAGTTGCACAGCGAGTTAATTTTTCCTGCCCTGCAGGTGGGATCGCAGGCTGCAGGAGGCTCCCTGTGCGGGGACCAGACCGTGGCAGATGCCCGAGCTTACTGCAACTTGCTGTGGATGGGTCCATAATGGTGAAATTTTGGTTTAGCAGCTCTGGAATAACACAATGAAATTAGTACTGCAGCTTGCAGCTCTCCTCAAAGAAATCTGCATCAGGAACAAGTAAGAAACTACAGTTATGTATTACGTAGTGTGAAATACCAATTTCTATACATAACAGGTCTATTTTGCTCTTTTAAAGATGTATATTTTATATTTTGATACTGTCATCGGTGTCAAATTTTGCCCTTCAAATAAATACCTTAGACTTTACATAAGCAAACCTGACCAAAGGTGGGAAAGAAGAGATTAGGTCATGTTGTAGACGGCGAGCTGAGGTTCAGAGATTACAACCCACACGCTTAGAGGTATTTAGACTGTGGAAGGTCTGGACCTATGTCATTTACCCAAGGTCATGCAAGCAGTTTGAGGCCGAGGAAGTAATTGAAAGCATTTTCTCCACTGTTTTGCTTGTTTGTATGCATGGGAATTACATATGTGTGTGTGTGTGTGAGCATATTGAAAAACACATTTTTGGACAGTTGCACCATCCATTCTTTTCTGATTTCTTCTACATATGATGCTTGATGCCTTACTCACTGGAACGTCTTTCCCAGCATTTGAAAACCATTGACTGAAACTGATACATCTTTGTTCTTCTGTGAGCCATATTCCATATTCCAAAATAAAGGCTTGTAGACTAACCATAGGTAATTAAAAACAAACAAAACACCCTTTAGTTGTAAAAGCTATCCTCTTGCTCAAGCCTTTCTGTCTAGTCTCTGCACTTTTCAGTGTGTAGTGTTCAAAGACAACCCCCCCTCCCCGGCCTTGCTGGGGATCCATCATGATCCAAAATGGGGATGGGGGAGCTGTTAAGAGTCTGGCCATTTACGAGCTGTTTCGGTGGTGTGCTCATGCAACAATCTTGAGTGTTGCACTTCCTTTGCCAGCAACTTGCACGCTAAAATGGGGCTCCCACAGCTTTTTTAATCAAAGGACCACCTAATTTGCTTGGGAAAAAAAGGAATACTTCCCAGGGCCATCTTCCTTTGTGCTGCCACCATGATGTGCATTTGCAAACAAAAGAACGAGTGCTCAAATTTTACTTCAATTTGTATTATCCAATCTAGTTTCCCGCCTATTCTGTTTCTTGTATGCACATGTGGGAACTGTGCAGGTATTTCTGTGTGTCTGTGGTTAAAAATTGATTTCTCAATCAGTGACCTTCCAAAGTCTTCCTCACCACTCGGGGCTTCTATAGCTTGGCACTGCCATGGGATGATCATCACAGGAGTAATTGCTATTTTAGGTGGAAAACCTCGTAAATCTCAGAAGCGCTGGGACTTTGTTCTAACTATTACAAAGACTGGGTAGAAGGGATCTGTTTATCTTGCTGTCCATGCACTTAAAGCGATGCCCCAAGCCTTGTCAAAGGAGCCTGGACTGACAAGAAGCACATACGCACCTCGGAGGCCAACGGTGTTTGATAGCTGGGATGCCATGGAAGATCTCACATTCTTCAGCTTATAACAAAATGGAATTCAAACCTAACCCTTGAGAAAATAAGTCAGCTCTGGTTAGTGTCATGCCATGTCCCATGTATCGGTCAGGATTTGCTTTTGGTGGATTAGAGGTATTGTTTACCTATTTTCTGCTCGGTCAGCAGTGCTATTGTTTTAGCTGATATTTTGCAAAGGTGTTTATTTTTGCTACTAATCTAAGATGAGCCCTGTAATTATCTGTGAAATGGAGGAAGCAGTTTGGGGCAATTCCTTTCTGTAGCTGTGATGCTCTCTAGAGGCAATGCCTGATGGTCACCATTGCATGCTTTCCGAGGTGCCTTTTTCCATGGCTATTTTAAAAGCACTTGCATCACATTTCAACTAACTTGGTCCTGCATTAACATGTTTTACTAAAAATGCCTTTGACAGAAAGCAGAGACCTTTTTTTTTTCTCCTAGATGGATTAAGTACCATAATAGTGTTTATGACGAGAAGTATCTTCCCTCTGCCTCAGTATTTTTATTTAATCCATGTTTTGTGGTGTATTTCATATGTTGGGCTCCAGAGGTAAGATAATACCTTGTACTTACTAGAAAAAATAAATAAAATATTTTCACTTTCACAGTTTCTCATCTTTTCAAGACACGACCAAAACAGAAGCAAGAGGCATAACCCCCTTCCCCCTTTTTTTTAGCCCTCCTTCTCCTCACCCTTTGCTCTTTGCCACCAAACATAACTACGTGCTGCCATGACCATACCACTGTCTTCTCAGCGTCCCTTCCTACCTCTTTCCTGCTCTGATACACGCTCTCCCAGCTGCTCTAACACCCCCTTTCAGATTGTAATACCTGTTTGGACATGGGCATACCTCAGCCCCTGCTGCAAGGTTCCCTGACATTTCTTCAGCTCCTTTCTCTTCCCTGGTTTTCCTCTGCTTCTTCCTATTTCTTTTTTTCTGTCCTTTCTCTCACTTTCTTACTGTCCCAGATCTGCTTCCTGTCGACTGACGGATCATGTCTGACAGCTTTTGCTTTCACTCTTTGCGCTGCCTATTTGTTCCTTGCTTCATGCAGCCTCTTAAAGACCAGGCAACTCTGTTAATCACAGAAAGGTTAGGAGGAAACTCCACTTCTCTCTAGGTAATGAGATATAATTATTCAGGGCATATTTTTTTGGATCTAGACAGGTTCGGTCTGGGCATTCACCTGGAAGGGAACCTAATTCTCAAATGACCAACACAAGGCCTTTCAAATCCAAAAAGTAGGTCCAAGATGTTCCTAAAAACTTCTGTTTTCTCTTTGTTTACACCTTCAGTCTTCCTCTGATCTCCCTGGACATGTCAATACCAACAGCTGGAGATCTGGTGGAGCTGCCACCAAGGCACTTGATGCAAACACAATGCTGCAGTGGGATTAAGACTATTTACAATAACTGGTTACTTGCTGTTTAATTGAAGCAGATGGAATATGCACTGATGAAAATTTCGTTTGTAAATGGATTAAGAAAAATCACAGTGCATGCCTCTGAAGGTTCCAGTGAAACATCTTAAAGGAAAAAAAAAAGCAAACATTCCCCTCCCCCGCCCCCCCGCAACATGATGTTCATAGTATTTTTAAAGGTGGGGGTGAGAAGTAGGAAAAAATTATCTTCTATGATCAGGATCACTATTAATCTTTCAAACCTCTCTGTGCATTTGTACTGAGCCTAATTGACAGCTCTGATGAAGATCTATGAGTAGTAGGATAATATAATAACTGCTCAAGATCTTGTGAGGTTTTCATGGACTCAAATGACCTCAGTGTATTTCTAAATTTTTCTGTACACCCTTCTCCTCCTGTTCCGCAGTGTGCAGGTGCTGTGCCTTTCCACTATTGAAATGGGCTTCTAAAAGACCCTCATTAGAGGTGGCGATGAAAGTTTGCTTCTGAGCTGTTCCAGTTGCTAGCAAAATCCAGAAAATAAACTTGATTTTTTATTATTAATTTAACATCATTATGAATGAACTGCAGGAAACAATGCATCTTCCTGCATAAAAAGTATAAATAAAACTTCTGATAAGCACTTTACTACACTGAATTCCTCATTCTTTTCTTTGAGAGCATTCCAAGATTTAGTGTGCAGCTTGATCAACTTCATACGTGCTTGAGTTGGGCAAGTCAAAACTAACATGACCCTGCACAAGGAAAATCATCCCTTGCACGAGAAATCACATTCTGCTTATTTACGGTATCTGAAAACAGCCCCAGATCATTCCTTCCCTGAGGCAACGGGAACATTTCAGTGTTTCCTTAACCACTGCCACCCTTCAACACTTTCCAGGAAGCAAGCCGTGTTCTCAGGGTGGCCCTGGCCACACGGTCATTAAAGCTGAGATGAAGCTGATGAAGAAAAATCATGAAACCCTCAGCTTTGATGTATTCAGCGGTAATAGTGTTAACAACCGCAAAGTATGGATGTTGTTGTATGGTGCTGTTTAACCGCTCTTTTCTATCTACTATTGCTCACACTTGATTTCTTTCGTATCTAAAATTTTGGGGCCTGCTTTGGCAAAGAGTTGAGTATGGGATTATCTTCACCTGCAGGTTACCTTGTTTAAATTAGCAAGGCTGTTTGCATGAGTTAAATGAAAACACACGTAAGCTGCTATAGTATTTTTAATTAAAAAGATAGTACAGTGTGTTGATACAGTGCTATGTGGGTGGCAGGCATTAAAGAAAAGGCAGAGAGCTGAGTTAAGCAATTCACGTAGTGAATCAGATCTGCAGCAAATGGCAAAAGTTCTGGAAGAAAAAACTTTTGGGGAGCATACTTACGCCAGGCCCCTACAGGGACCCTTTGAAAATCAGAGTCCTTCTGAAGTCATGACACTTGGGTCTGGGTTAGAAATCATCCAAAGGATTCCAGCTCTGTGCTCAGGTATGATTAAATTTCTATAAGAAATAGAGCTTTTTGGAGGGACTGTGACCACTTCTGGAATGTGGTAAATTAAATCCTTTGTTATCTATAGACAGACATCGCAGAGGTTACAGCAGTGCAAACCTCTCTTCGTTTCAGGCTTTGTCACTGGATACTTTCCACTTGGGGCGGGAAGGTAAAGAACACGGTGTGGAGACAGGTGTCTCCTGAGCGCTTGTGTCCAAGCACCCAGGTCCTGCTTTTGTTCCTGTTATCTCCAAATCAGGAGCGGCTGTGTCAGAGAGACCAGGGCTTAGCCCTGCAAGAAACACTAACAGTTTTCACTGGCTTCAAAACAGCAAGTCCTGTCTTTGCTTACTCATTATTTGTATAAAGGAAAAGAAGTAATTACGAAGAATAAACATCTAAAACATCCTCGCAACAGCAAAAGCAAAACCAAAAAAAACCCAACAATCTGCCATGCAGAACTCCCTTGCTTAACTGAGCACAGAAACAGCGAAAATGTGCAGCAGCACCTAGAGCAGAGAAATACCCTGAAGTTGGCAGTTCACGGCACGTACAGCAGACCGTGGTGACAGCAGATGCTGCGCAAGACAAGGAAACCTTCTGACAAGCCTCAGAGTTTCCCAAGTAAGAGTCCATCTATCATTTGCCTTCTTCTGGGTCCTGGACAACATACCAAAGGGATTAACAGCTTAATCATAGCTGATTCGTATATGGGGATCTGCATTATGTATTTATTTATTTTACTATTAGGGTCTTCCTGAGGCATGGAGCAGTGAAGCGACTTATTCAAGTGTTGTCTGTGGCAGAGCAAGAAGTAGAAGGGGGGGGTGCTTGAGTCTTCTTACACACCTTTATTACTTCTGTGCTGGTTTAATAGAGGAGTTACAGTTTGTTACTTCCATATCCCTGACTTTTATGGCTGTAAAAATCATAGAATAAAAAGATATAAGCATGGCCAGTTGCTCTCATATGCCTGATTTTTCTGGCTGTAAAATGAGGTTATTTATACTACGGGTGAAAGTGTGAGTAAGGCTGATTTGCACACCTTCATTTCCCGGGAATCTTTCATACTTGCAGGAAGTTCAATCAAAGCCGATGCGTTGGCCAAAAACTTTGCAAAGGCACTGTCACTTTGCAGGTTTGCTCCCCAGGTCCCAGGCAGTTTAACTGTGAAAACAGGATACGGTACAGCAGGCCAGAGCCAACGCACTACTTTATCGAAGTCTGTTGTCGTTAATCTTTTTATGAATGGTGGGGAAGCGGCAGCCGTACACAGGGATAAACAACCGTTGCAGCAGAGATGCTTTGAACTGCTCTGCTCCT
>VZSZ01000220.1:45401-73386 GCA_013398815.1 Ibidorhyncha struthersii
GCCTTGAACACCTCAAGGGATGGGGCAGCCACAGCTTCCCTGGGCAACCTGTGCCAGTGCCTCACCACTCTCAGAATAAAGAATTGCTTCCTAATATCTAATCTAAATCTCCTGTCTTCCAGTTTGAAGCCATTCCCCCTCATCCTATCACTACATGCCCTTGTAAAATGTCCCTCCCCAGCCTTCTTGTAGCTCCCCTTCAGATGCTGAAAGGCCACAATAAGGTCTCCCCGGAGCCTTCTCTTCTCCAGGCTGAACAACTCCAACTCTCTCAGCCTGTCTTCACAGGAGAGGCGCTCCATCTTTCTGATCATCTTCGTGACCCTCCTCTGGACCTGCTCCAACAGGTCCATGTCCTTCTTACGTTGGAGGCTCCAGAGCTGGACACAGTACTCCAGGTGAGGTCTCATGAGAGCGGAGTAGAGGGGCAGAATCACCTCCCTCGACCTGCTGGCCATATTTCTTCTGATGCAGCCCAAGATGCAGTTGGCTTTCTGGGCTGCGATCACGCATTGCTGGCTTATGTTGAGCTTCTCATTAACCAACACCCCCAAGTCCTTCTCCTCAGGGCTGCTCTCGATCCATTCTATGCCCAGCCTGTATTTGTGCCCCAACCCACGTCCAGGACCTTGAAATGTTATATTCAGTTAGAATTCAGAGAGTGTAGTGAAAATGATTCAGAAAGACAATATACAGACTTAACAAACATTTGCTAGTGGGAAGCTGTTTGCCTGTCACTAGTTTTAGGAAGATTCAAGCATGAAGCAGACGGGAACATGAAAATATTTTTATCCACTGACTGTGCAAATCTCTTTGTCTACTAGACACTTAAATATTGTTGTAAATTGACTTGAAACAAATAGTTTTGCTCCTTTTCAGATTTTTTTTTATAAAAGTAAAGGGCTAAATTAAGGAAACCAGCATGTGTGAATCAGGCACATGAAAATTTGAACCTGGATCTGCACAGCCTGGAAGAACACTTTAGCTGTTGCCTTCATGGGCAAAGGGAAGCGTTGTTTTCTTTTTTCCAGCTGAAACTATTAGTCTAATTCCCTCTCAACTTGCAAATAAAATTGACTAAATTAGTTGACGAAACTGATTTTTTTAATCAAATAATCACAAATCGTGAGAGAAATTATCCATTTTTCCATTATCCATCTTTCTCTGACATCATGATGAGCACTCTCCATTTCCTGCAGTTTTTGCTGAAAATGAAGTGTACAGGTTTCTCAGGGAACATATTATACCCTAATTCTGTGTGTGTAGGGATGGAGGCTGCTCCTGCTCCTTCCTTCTGCAGGACCAGCAGGGAGTAGGAGGTTTAGAACAAGAGTGCTTGGCAGAATACTCCTAGCTAATGATGGTAAAATATCTGTAAAGATGAGGCAAATCTTCACGTTATATCTGCAAATAAGCCCCATGTTGTGGGGCTTAAATCTTGGCTTAGAACTTAATCAGTAACTTTTTTGTACTGTTTTCGCAAGCAAAGGGTCTTTTAAATAGGATGAACATATTTCAGTGTAGGTTGTCAGCTTCTTCATCTGATAATTAGCAGCTACAAATATTTTACAGAGGCCCTCCATACATCTCAGGTTTTAAATTTTGATGCGAAAAATTGCTCTACACTTCATAACAAAAAGACAATTCAAATGTATTGCAGAAGAGAATGCGTATATACTTACACCCTACTCAACTCTGATGCTAACCAGAGATCGCATGCCTCAAAAAGCATTTCTTTTTACTCTCTTGAATGCTGATATTGCTGGTGGAGCCTACTATTTTTATAGACTGTATCATTTTGCACATTCTTAAAAGATAAAAGTAATTGCAAGTAAGTTGGATTGTAGCTGTTCCACAAAGAGCAGCACTTTCACTAATATGCCCTTGGGGACCATATGCAATTCCTGGTTCCCAGATACTCCGCGAGCATGTTGCAGAGCTTTCCAACAGGAGAAAAAATGCTGAATACAATTCTGAAGCTTTCAGCTGGAGCAAGCAAGGATGACGTTTTGTCGTCTTACCTTCTGACTTTTCTTTTTAGAGATTTATTTTTTTTATTGTTGCTGTTGTGTTTCCTCTCTGAAGTTTTGCTGACCATTTCAGTTTTAATGGAATTGAAACGTCTCCAATTGATATAATATAACAGTAAAACAAGAAATGTATCTGATTAGAGCAAAGTACTGCTCCAGTTATCTTGCAGGGAAATGCACTCCATGGTGAAATTTTGCTGAAAATTTAAGAGAGTATATGATTTTGAATTTTGTTTCGGTTTTAGAAAACTAAACATACACAACAGCTGTAATTCCACATCTCTCAAAAGAGTTTATTTACATTTCAATAAACTAACAATACTTCTTTTGCACGTAGCTCAGTGGTGAAGTGCCATGAGCTGCTAACTATGCATCACTCAGGGTAGCATCAGCACCTGAAACACGTACATGTAGACTGTGAGTGCTGCTGCAGAGAGCTGGAGGATTGTCAGAACTTACTGCTTTATTCACCCTATGAAGAAGCCTGTGAATATGCATATAGTATTGGGTCTTTTGAACTCCATATCAAACCATCATCATGAAAATGATGCATTCAGCAGCTCTGCTGTATGGCACATCTGTAGGAATGCAGCTCTTTGAGTCTCGCTAGTGCTAATTCTACTAATTTGTTCACTAGCATAGTGTTTATGAAGAGGTGCAACAAACCTAAGTGTTCCCCTAGTTAAAAAGGGGGTTTTGTCTGTTTTACATGTACATTTAAAAAAATCTTCCTGGAAATTGTCATCACAGGGTAGACTTTCGTACCTATGACTAAATAAAATTTTGCTTCAGTACACTACTTTTTTACAAAACAATGTATGCTACAATGATGCTAAGACATTTTCCCCACCTTTTCTAGAATATTTTTTCTCACTATTTTAAGCATCATGGTTCTGATTGCAGTCAGTCCTTAGTTTGATTCGATTTCCTTTTCTGTGATTGCCAAGGGAACAGATCGCTCATGGTTACTGAGACACATTGTGAGTATCTGCCCGTTAAGAGTAACACGAATGCCACACGCGTGTCTGTAGGTTTCCATACCGCATTTGCATGGCCATGACTTTCGGGGTCACTTTGCTGTCTTGGGTGCTAAGGGTCTTAATTCTTACTGAATTTCGGTGAGGTTAGGGACACTTGAGATCTCAGCAGATGTGGACGCTCCTGGCTGGAGCAAAGCCTCCTGCAGCAAAACACGGTGCTGCTGTGGGTTTGCTGTGCCGTGTCTCCTCTGTACAGCCAGTTCACTCTGAAATGAACCAATGTAATTAATGACCTTTCGGAACATTGTGTAATTACTGAGGGTGGTGCGCTGAGGTAGGATGTGCTACAATTAAAGGATGAGGTCTGGCAAATGGTTGTTCGTGTAGTCCAGAAGTTTTTGATGTTGACATCAAAGCAGTTTGGAGAATTTTAAACCTGGGAAGCCAAGAGCTTTATGGTAAGTGCCCTCCTTGGTGGTTTGATCGATAATGAAATCCAGGTGCATTGCATTATGGTTTTCATCTACAGAATATGGGGTTAAATATGAACTGACTTTCCTGAGCATGTCGTCTAGCTCAGAGACTCCAGACAAACAAAATAGTACCCTTAGGGCCTCCCGTGGCTGATACGAAATATGTAATAAAAATAGGCTGCCAAAGGGAATATGACTTTTGTAATCATCCTAAGTATTGTATATGCTCACTGAGGTCAGGCTGCAAACAAAAACACGCACGGATGCACGCTGGGGAGGATGCCTGTTCTCCCAACTAGACTTGGGGCTAAGCTACAGGAGCTGACGCATCTTCCCTTGACTGCCTCTCCCCTTCTTTCCTTCCTCAGTTCAGAAGATCTCTCTCCCTCTCTGTAAAGTGCAGGTCCATATGGGGACAGGAGGAACACTTTGCTGGCAGATATTTAAATTGCCCATTCAGTCTTGGCTCAGTTCAGATTGCCTTCGCTCACTGTCGATCACTGTCATAGCACAGAAGCAGCTGAACATGCAGTATTTAAACAATGCTTGAAAAAATAGATCAGGCTGGCTAAATGTCCCGGATAAGATGGGATTGCCCATATTCTGCTGTGAAAGCCGTTGCCCAGGACAAAATGCATCTGGGCGAGAGGTCTTCTGAGACTTCTTCTGCGCTTACCTGTTTTTCTGCCATTGTGTGTTTGGGAGAGCACTTGCTGTGTGTGTGCAGCAAGGGGACACGAAGAGGTATGTGCAAGATACCTGGTGTGTCCTGGACTGCTGACTTACAGATGTGCAGCGACACTGTACCTGGGACATACCACATTTCAGATTGAGCTCCTTCTTGTGCAGTGCTGGTCGTTTGGGGTACATGTGATTTTGGTTTTCATTGAGATTGTGCTGAGTTCTCACAACCTTGAGTTTAACCTTTTGGTTTTGTCTCCACCACAGTGCCCTGAGTCCTGAGATTACTTTTTTTTCAATGTGTGAGTCATTGCTTAGTGATCCATATCAGTGTCACTTCAGCTGGAGCTGTTGGGGATGGCAGAGGGCTTGCTTTGTGCTCAGTCAGTGACAGGGAGAAGATCTGCTCTGGAGACCTTCGCTTGTGTTGCTTATGTCTCCTCCAGACACGTATGGGTCACTCCAGGGTTCCTCTCTTTAAAATTCCTGCTTACTAAAGACTGAGACTTGTGCCTACCATCCAAATAAGCAGAGCTGGCTGATTTACAGTAAAAAAAAAACCCAAAACTTTCCCCAAATTCTGCTCTGAATTTTTTCCTTCTGTTGTCCATTTTCTGTTTGCTTGGTTTCAGTTTTCAAACTAATGGTGGCTTTTTCTGTAAACTAACAGTAGCAAATGTCACTCTACTGCTCTACTTGGCTGCGTCTTCGATGTTGTTCCAATTGTAAGCACAAACAATGGAGAGCAGAATCCATACAGTGCTGACTCGGGTTCTTCTTGGCCTAGGAAAAGAAAGCAATTTGTTTGCATCTCCTTGAGGGTAGCTCTGTTTAACAGTCAAAGAGAAAAACAATTTCAGTTGCAGACAGTAATCTCAGAGCTTAGTTGTGTTTGGAAAATCATTCTCACTCAAAGAGTGTTTTCCATCATGTTGTGTTGATTTCATTGTTGATCCTGGTTCAAAAAATGAAGTACGAGACTGTAAAGCATTTAGTGTACCTCCAGCTATTAAAAACATATACTTTTGTTAAACTTAAGTTCTAACCACATCCGTTTTAATTGATGACCTATGCTGGAATTTAAATTAGGTGAAATACACAGGGGTTACATTCACTGTATTAATATTAGCAGCCATTCAGTAGTAAATGCGCATCAAACAGAATTTTTCTCCTTCCTTTTCAAATGGGCTGGGACCTAATGTGGTGCATACACAATGTTTTAAGTGGGAAAGAGAGGCATAATCAAAGCTATAATCTGAGTTTTTAAATGGATTGTTCTTGGAGAATGAATAGGCTTATTCTAAGTCAAAGGCAAGTTTCACTAGAGAGAGAGTTTGGAGAAATGCAGGACAATATTCCTCTGGGCTAGCAAGTGTATGACAAACAATAGTCTTTCTATGGAGAAATCAGTGGTGCATACCTTCTGATGTAAAACAACAGCATTTATGTTGGCTTCATAGTCTCACTGCCATACCTCGAGGGGGAAGGTTGACCACCTAATTCTCTGCAACAAGATGCGTAAGTCCAAGAAGTTAGATGGTACAGTCTGCAAAATGGATGAAGAAATACATTAAGTAGTATCATCATATTTTACGAGTAATGGGTAAATGCTGACAATTTAGGAAATTGTGAAAACACACCAAAAAACGTATGGTCAGAATTCTGTTTATAAGGGAGAGCAAATAACTTTATTGGCTGCGTTATTTCATTGTAAATAATTTCCTGCTCAGAGCTCCGATGTCTCAGTGGAATGTTAGTATCTCTATGATGACATTCAACACATTTAATATATGCTGTAAATCTGACATCTTGCCTATTCAACAAGATGCTATTATATCATACTCAATTTTCATTATAGAGTTTATTATCATAGCTGCACCAAAAAAGCAGTGTCGTTTCCTAAGCATTGCTCGCTGGAATTTTGACAAAACCCCTTAGTTTAGAGATTATTGCCTTTGAGAGCTGAAATGAGTTATAATTCAAACAAAAATAGCCAAAGGGAAAACTATTTTAATCTTTATAATAGCATCTGTGGGAAGAGAAAAACGGGTGAAAATGGGTTTGAGGGTCTTTGGTAGATCTTAGTGGTTGAAAAGCAGAGAGTGAGAGAGAGACTTGAAGGCCCAGGGGTCACTAGAGCTACTGTTTGGTAAATGCTAGATCCTCCTGGGGATACGTGCTTTTAACTGCAGCTTCCTAAGGCAGGAGCGAGGAGCGGAGGCAGGCAGTCTGGACTCGTCTCTGCCCGCTGCTTGGAAATCAGTAGCGTGATGAACCCAACCAGGGTTGGGTTGTTGGTCTGCACCATGGCCCAGACAGTCANCAGTCAGTGGGCAAGTGTTGCCTCAGACTGTGACTCTTGCGGTGCCTTAGATGTTGGCTCCTTGATATAATACATAATATGCTGCTGATATGGGAAATAGTGTATTTGCTTAGGGAGATGTAGACAGGTTGTTTTGAGGTATATTTGTATTTTAAAAGACCATTAGGCTGTTTCGGTTTGTTTTGTTTTTCCTGAAGAAAGTGTATGTCTGCTCCACTGGACATCCTACGCCCCAGAAGCTACAAATACATCTCCAGAGAGCAGTTGGTGAAACTGCTTTAAATTACAAAATTGAGACATGAGGAGCCTATAGAAAATGGGTCGTTCCTTTCTTTTTTTTTTTTTTTTTAATTTTTATGGAAAAATTTTTGTTTCAAGCTTTTCTGTTTTTAAAATGAAGAACCACAAAATGGAATGTGATTAAAAATGGAGAACGTGGGATACATTTTTATTCTGTCTTGTCCCACTTGTCTTCTAGCTTGTTTAATAGCAAAACAGAAGATATTAAAAATGTAATTTCTGAGAGTGTTTCCCTGCCCACTCTCACCCTTCAGTTCCTCACATTTCTTTCTTCCAGACAAAAACCAGTAAATTATGGGCGAGGGAGGGAAGGAAAGAGGGAAGAACCTGACACTTCCCAGTTTTCAGACCTTCCTGTGAAGAATGTGCTTTAGGAGTCCAGGCTCAGTCTGCTGTCTCTATATACAGTAACTGGGGAGAAAGGGAAAGAGTTATCCTTCGGGCCAAGTTAACACATCCTATTTCCTCTTAGTTTTAAAACTTCTTAAAGGGAAATGAAAATTTTGATATAACCTCAATTAAGAGCTTTACCCACAAAAGTTTTATAAAGGCAGACCTGCAGTCCTGGCATCTCCTCTGGGTTCAAAGGAGATTCAGAGTGCCTTCAAACCTTCTCCTTGTATCTGATCTTAAATTACATCTGTTTTGTGCAGAAATTTCTCTGTGTGGCTCAAGAATACTACTTAGTATGCATGAATGTGTTTGCAGAACTGGTCCTATCTTGATTATTCTTAGAAGCTCACCTGTGTTAAAGGATGGCTCTTTTGGTCCCCTGCATGGGCACTAAAGATGCTGTATGAAAAGATTTGCAGAGGCTTGCATTTCTATAGCTCTGCGACTTCCCTGGACCTATACCAAAGCGTGTCAGTTTGGGAATTCTTCTTCATAATTCTTCTTAGCATTCCACCAAAAAAAAGATTGCAGAAAGTTCTTGAAGCAGATTGAATGCATCTTACCAACAAAGCGAGTTCTCTGCTTGACTTTCCAAGCTGAGTTTATTGGCCAGAGTCTTGTTTGCGCTGTTTGTTGTCCTCACACTGACCCATATTAGAGTTGCAGTTTTATTGAGCGTGCCTGGAAGGGTCCTTGACGGTGCCTCAGCAGATTTACATCAATGGGTGCACAGCGGTGCTGGGGGGCAATGTTTTTTAACCTTAGGATGGACATGCCAGGAGTTGACTTGTAGTTCTAGATCCTGGGCTACATTTCCGTGCTCCTCAAGGAGCCGTATCATGCCAAATTCTGCATTCAGTTATCCATTAAGGCTTACTACAGGTTATCAGTGTTAGCTACGTTTCCAGCCATAAAATGGAAGAAAAAGCTGAATTTATGCCTCACAGAAAAGAGAACTTGATAGCTTACGCTGAAGATGTAGTGTGCCTGTTATAGCAGAGGTCACCGTAAATCGAATCTTCAAATAGCTTGTTGGACTTTGTTTATTTATGGTGATTTGCTGTCATTCCAGTTCAACAAAATGCTACTGTTTGAGATAAGAAGAAAAAATGCTCCTTTTATTTAAGTATTTTTTTTTCATATCCACTGAGAGATAAATTAGATTTTTCTGATGTTTTCTTATGTTGCAAAAATATCCAGAGTATTTCCACAGTGGGAGCAAGCTAACGGTACATCACTGGAACATTTCCAGTGAAAATAGCTGTGGTGGAGTGAAAAGAGCAGCAGAAAACAAGTAGTTGGGAGCAAGAATGGCTAACATGTACACATATATTTATTTACACATCCTCATTTGCAATATGGACTGCTGGTTATTTTTAAGTACCAGGAAGAAGAGACTTCAAACATTTTCATTGACCTCACAGCTATTACACTTATAATTTGTTCCAATGGAAAGAAAATTGTTCCAAAAAATTTTCCTTAAGGACTTGACAAAGATTTAATGCAGGACAAATATATCTTCAGGGTGGAAATAGAGAGGAAACTTTCTGTGTTCAGATTCCTTTTAATTGTATCTTAGGACTGAAGACCCTGGCTGTATTCCATATTGTCCAATATGGTGCTTTGCTCTGTAGGACTTCTTTTTTGGAAGAAAGAACCAAATAAATATAGCAATCCTTTTATTAAATGCCATCTTGACCGTGCTTCTTGGAAATATAATGGCCCAGAGGATGAAAAATTACAGCAAGTTGTTTATTACTGAAATCCAGTCTCGGATGCAAGAAGATTAACTGTTTCAAAATGTTTAATATCCTGCCTGCTACAATGGGATGCATGTGGAAAAAAGCTGCAAAGCAGCATCAAAGAACTGGAAAAGTCTTTGTCGTGTCTTGCTCTGGAGCCACGTAATTGGTATTTGTAGGAAATGTTTGAGAACACAAATTTCAGCAGTGGTGCTTCCATCCCTGAGTTGCCCTGTTAACGCAATGGGGCTGCTGTGGGAAAGACCTGTACCATGGATCCTTACATCATCCCAAACTGCTCGGTGATAATGGCAGAGAGAAGCAGAGGCTTCCAAAAATTTGAGTCTGGAAGTCAGCTGTCAAATGTGTGTTCTGCAACTGGCTATCAATAACTGAATGAAAAGCTACTTTACTCCCTTTTTTTTTTCTCCTTTCCTGTAGGAAAACTTTAGCTCCTACGCCCATTTACATAGCATGAAAAAAGTCTCTTTATGAGGAAGGGTTCTTTGGAGGAGCAGGTTCTTGATAAATACAGAAGCAGATGCTAGCTTCTGTTAGAAATAGTTTTCATTTTAAAAGTGGCTAAAATGCAGATTTTAAATGATTTCAAGTTTTTCCTTGTTTCTGGAGACAAAATGTAGTCATTTGACTCTGAAGATACTTTTCCATCTTTTACCTCATCGCGGGAAGACATTCCCTATTTGGAAAGGTCCCTGAAACATTTCATGATATCCTTATGAAGTGTAACTGTTAGTCTCTTGGAGAGAATAATTTTTTTGGGGGCACCTCTTCTTACTGAAGCATAAGTTTTACAAGTAAATGCAAGACTTTTTTTTTTTATTTGGTAGCAGCTGTAAAAATAACAGGACACAGAGCATGGCAGCTTATTTGCCTGCTTTACTCAGACTAAATGCACTCTTCAAAAGACTTTAAGAGCCACAGACACATACTGCTTTTTGTTTGCATCGTTTATAGTAAGCCTTTATTACTTCTGCTTACAAAATCTTTTTTTTTTTTTAATTTCCTGCTTAAAAAGTAAATTTTCCACAATGTACTTCTACGTTAAATACTCCAAGGTAGTTCATAGGCTACAGTTGGATAGTCAGTCATTCCCTTCACAAAGTCAATGTTTAGATGGAGGTTTAGCCATAGAGACCTTAACTTTTTCTGTTACAGCATATAGCTGAAAATCATAACAAAAGGAAATTATTTATAAACTTAGCATCTCAACTGTTGATCTTAGGAAGGTTCTGGCAATGCCTTAGCTGTCTGTAATGGCAGAGGATGAATTCTCTTGGAAGACATTCAGGTTGAGATATGGCAGCATATACACATAAAAATGCTACATGAAATAAGTAAATAAAAGATGTGCAATTCTAAAAAGTGTTGGAAATCTTCAATAGACTGGTGTTTCTTCACTAGAAACTATAAGCAGGCCTTTGCATTTATAGCCCTGTCTTGTCAAGATCAGCGTAAGTTTATGCTCAGCCCTGTGATGCCCTAAAGGACGGATCGTCAAACCATTTGAATGCTTCACTCCGTTGGTTTTGGTAGGAGTCAGATGCCTATGGTCTGAGGACCTAAGCTCAAGTAGAGGGTATATGGAATGAAAGATTAGTAAGGATAGGTTAATTTCTTTATGTGGTAGCACTATGTAATTTACTGGCCAACCCAGATTACAAATCTCATTTTAGAATATGATCAAGTCTGTGTTCAGTATGTTTGACAAGCCGACTAAGATGATGCTCTGTATTCCCTCACCCTTAGATCACTCTCCCAGTTCTTCTCTGAATTCTTCTCCATATGTCAATATCCCTGAACTGTGAAGAGCAGAGAAGATGCTTAATTTTAGGGTTACGTGCACTGCTTCCAAATGCTAAGGCAAAACATACCCTCTCTTTTCCCTTGTTAACTATCCAAGAGTCTCAGCAGTGGTTTTGATTACAGGGCTGCATTTTTTCCTTCCTAGATGTGTGACTTTAACTCATGCAGTGCTGTACAGATAGCTGCAAAGTTGCCTCAAAGTTTCCTTTTTTATTTGGTTGCAAATATTTTAACTCTGTTAAACAGTGCTGCAAGGAAGCAGAGAGATGGAAAACAATTCAGCCTTATCAGGAGTCTGGGGAGAAGGTGTAAGTCTGCCAAAGCAGGAATTGGATATGCCCAGAAGGGAGAAGCCCCCGCCAGGGCATGGCAGGATTACACTGTACTCGTCCTGTGCTGTGTGACGTGGTACTGTGGGGTGAGTCTGAGAGGAAATTAAAGGCATGGATCTGATCATAAATGCAAAGATGCAGAGATTTTGAACAGAAAATTAATTCTGGATTATTTTCATTGTGGAGCATGTAGTGTTGGAAATGCAGGGATGCAGGATGAGCATCCCTGAAACGCCCAATGTGACACAGTGGTGAAGAGGAAAAAGATGGTTAACTTGAATAAATAAGGGAAAAACAATGTCTTTGAAAACTCTGGGCTTCTTGCTAGAATTCAGAGACAAACTGAGGCATGATTTCCCCTGGGGAATCCAGAACCATGAGGGGGTGCTCTGCTTGTTCAGTCATCAGAGAAGAGCCAAGGGGCGTGCATCTCGGGGGAAAAAACTGCGCATTTTCTGTCTGCATTAAAGATGTCACTCTGATCAGACTTTCTCCAGTGTTTTTCTAGAGGAATATATGCAATCACTGGAATGTTTGTGCTTTTCTAACACTCTTGCTTGGTGGATCATCGCCTCTGGTACTTAGATCTTTGGGAAGGAGAGAAAATAAATAGTGGTCAAAACTTGGCAGGAATTGATCCCCAACAGGGATTACCTAAACCCTTTGCAGTTCCATGTGTCATTTAAAGAGGCAGCTTGTTGTAGGTAAAATAAATTTAGCTGGCCCAGTGGGAGTATTGGGGCAATTGTCTCTATCAGGAGATGATACTGCAAGTGAGAGGCTCATCAGCTGGGAAAGGCACAGGAGGAAAGGTCTGGTTACGGGAAAGCCAGAAACTGGAAATGAGAAAGGTAGGTCTGGTGCCACAGTGTATGCAGTGAAGTAATTTCAGGAGTGGTGAGAAAATTTTAATATTACTGTGCAAGCCGTTGGTGAGACCTCAACAGGAACAGCCTGTGCAATTCTGGATGTCAACTTGCTAGGATGAGGAGTCACACCTGGGAGAAGGCTTTCAGAAACAGGGACAGACAGCCCATGTGATGGTTTAGAGATAGAATGAAGCAACATCCCTCTTGGAAAGGTACAAGCCAGTCCTAGTTTAAAAGTTATATAGCTATTTGAATGATGATGAGTACCAAGCTTTAAGACATTGGTCTTGTTAGGTATAGTCCATATTGAAGTGGAAATACGGCTTTCAGATTCGGAACTGGTTTGCACTGGGAAGTCCGGACGTGGTGATGGGGCCCTTGCAGGCATCTGTGTTCAAGCACCTAGCTTGGAGAAGTTGTCTTCCCTCTGCTGCATAGCTCAGATGCTTTCGCTATCTTGCAAAACCGCATGCAGAGTCATTTTCTTCCTTATGCATGTCATGTAACCAACAGTCTAGTTGGCTAAACTGTGCCAGTGCATTCCCAGCTCACCTGGGAAGTGCTAGACCCTCACGTCTAATAAGCCATCAGCCCCCAGGCTGTGGTCATGCCTGCTCCAGCCTGGAGGTGTTTGGGGTCAGCACAACCAGGCTGTTAGGGACACCAGCTCTACCCCTCACACTTGCACTAGCTCCTGTGGTTTTACCGCTGACTTCTGCAGGCTGGAAATCCTCAGTCTCACAAATCATGGCCTGGTGCCTTCGAATCGGGTGCTCCTTCCTCTCCGGGGTTTTGCCTGGGCTTTTAGCTTTGTTATTGAAAGTGGTGAACGTGGGAAATCTTATCTCTTGTCTGAATGACTTCCATAGCTGTGCTCAACATCCTGTGATGGTGCTGTCTCTTTATGAACGTCTCCCTTGTCATTGTTAACGTGGAACAAATATCCCTGGAAATAAACAAAACAAGGAAATATAGAAAATATTTGCTATAAAACAGAATTGTGTTTAAATTGAAGGTCTTCCCGAGGCGCTTACTAATACATGCTTTGTCTAGCCCTGAACGTTGACTTATCCTTCTGAATCCTAGCAGAATAATGTGGGGGGGTTTTAAATGTCAGTCTCTTTAATGGACCTAGATCATGATAAGCCTTTTATAAAATCTGAAATGGAGTTAGAGACTTAATGTCATGAATGTGTATGAATTCTTGAAAAGTTAGATTTTTAATTAGTTAACAGTATTTTATTGTAGTCATTTTTGAGGATGGAGAGAAATGTTTGAGTATGCTTTCCTCAGTACCTAATCCACAGACCTGAACATCAATCATATAGTATCTCCAAGGATACAGTTTTGGGGAATAGCCCATGGTGTTGTTCAAAGAACAGAACTTTTGCTTTTTAAGAAGTTGTTCCAAGTGGCAGTTTGGGGATTAGATTTGTCGAGACACGTGTAAGAAGAGAACCTTTTGTATGTGTGCTGCCTGTTCAAATCCAATCCAGAGGCTGCTGGTATACTGGCTGGGATATTTTGGCTTTGTTTTGTTAGCAGGGCGAAGAGGTGGGTTGTCTTGTGTAGGTGACTTTCACAGATGCTTGTTACTGAATAGTAACAGACCAAAGACTTGACCTGGAGGTTGACTCTCCAGTGACCCTTAAAGTTGGAATAACTGACAAAGCAGCATTTGCACCAATAAAAGCTTCAAATAAGCTGAGGGCTGAGACAAGGGAGATTGTTGCTTATGAGAAGAACTGAACCAATGCCAGAAGAAAGATGATACAGGAGCGACATGAGCGATATTATCTCCCCAACAGACGTGACTGTGTTCCAGAGGCTGCAAGGTCAGACCCTGGGTTTGCTTAAGGGCACGTGAAGACAAAATACATCCTTTCCATACTACTGTAAACAGGGATCTGAAACAGGATAATTAGCATTATTAGAATGAGCTCTCTGCTTCGTGGAACTTCTCCATTTATTTCTCAGCCAAGAAGAACAGCAAAGTCTTTGAAAAAAATAATTTGCAGTGAGTTTGAAATGACTCAATGGCCAGAAGGAGAGAGGCTATGGCTGTACTTTCTGTCGTGTGTAGAAATTGCTCAATATAGATGACTTTTACCATGAGTAGGATCTTACTATGGAATGAGGATTTACAGGATGAAGTCAAGGCAAGCACGTCCCAGCTGTCCACTTAACTTCCAACCCAACATTTAGAGCTGATTTCTCCTGACCTTCTGTATTTAAGGGTCATTACCACAAATATCAGAGGTTTTGGGGCAGATTCTGTCCTTTTTATTATTTTTTAAGTCCTTGGGACATGAATGAAGGACAGCTCAATTGTTAGTCATGGCGGCAGACCATCCCCGAAGGCGTTCTGATCGCTAAATGGAAAGAAGCCCAAGCTTGCCAAATATTTGAGAGTTGCTGACACATTTAATGCTAGATACGGTAACGAACAGCTGTTTAGAAATAGCCACCACACGAGTCAGTAACTAACCTCAAGGAGGGCTCAGGGGTACTGGAAGATAATTTTAGAGTAATGCAGTTGCATGGGTACTTGGTTTAGGCACGTGCCATATGGTGACAGTTCTGTAACTTCATATATAAAACAATCAGAATGGAAAAAGTAAAAGTAAACAACACCAACAACTTTTTCCAAAGTTGTTAAGTGAAATGTAATACCCTCTGTCAGTTTAAAAACCTGACAAGTCTAAGGCCATGAGCTAAAATGAGCTAGACGAAACATCTTACAGAAAAGTAAACAAGTGGACTTTATCTCACGGGGTGTTTTTTGTTTGCGTGTTTATTTTTTTAAAAAAAATAGGATGCTGACATGATGAAGTTGCTTGCTATGGGTCAATGTGTTCCGAAATGCAGTGTCAAACTAAGCCAAATCCCGGGCCTAAACTCCCTGAGTTTCGACAGGGACAGCCCCTGGAGCTCGTGGGGACATGAGCCGGCAGCAGCTGACACCTCAGTGACACCAAGGAGCCAGGCCACCTTTTCAGATGGATCAGGTGGCTGGAAACACTTCCAACACTTGTATTCTACCTCACCCTCCAATTTTTAATTTTTTTCCCATTCTGTTTCGCAGTACAGAGAGGAACATGAATATGTACTTTTTTTATAGCACCTACCAAAGGAAGCTAGAAATAAGCCAAATATTTTTGCTGTAATTGCTTGTTACAGGCTACGAGTAGTTGCTGTGTCTAGTTCAGGATTTGAAAATACCATTCTAGTTCTAAAGCCAATAGATGTATCTCATGCTGTTATTTTGGGAGGGATCTCTAGAGGGGGTACAATTTAGCAAAAATGGGTGGAGACCTCAAGAAACATTAGCTTTCTTGGAGAAGTCTGAAATGACCAAATATTATGGGAGAGATTGGAAGAACATAAATTATCTCTAATCTCTTGAGAGGTATCAGAAGTAGGGTTTTCTCAGGCAACATATGATCCTCTCTTGTATGTATCAACTGAAATGAAAATCCAAACATAAAATCAGGGGTGGGAAGCAGTTTGTGGACTCTGACAATCCCTGATGTCCGTAATTTATACCTGCGTTACAGGGAAATGTGAAACAGTATTTTACGCTGTGACAGCTGTAAGCTTGCTGTAATTTTTAAGGAAAGACAAAGTGAATAGAGAGCTGTAATTTTAGTGGGTTTCAGGATCTCTGTTCCACTTGTCTTGAATGTGATCTCAGTGCGTGCCGCAGAATGAAAACACAGAAACACTGTCCTCTAAATAGAAACTAGGTACGTTTTCTTAAGTCCCCAAGCAATGCAGGATTTGGGAGGAAAGAGATCACTCTGTTGCTAACTGGTATAAAAATCACTTTTTCCTCCAGTATAGATTAGTTTTTACCATCTCACAATCTAGTCCATGTAAAAGATTTTTAGACACTCGTATGGCATTTGTTCATTTGTTGGGTTGGGTGGTTTTGGTTGTTTTTTTTTTCCCCCAAACTAGGCTGGTATTTTTAATTTCTGTTGCATAGCACTGGTGAAATAAAGGAAGGGCCGCAGGGGCCCTGAGGACACAACTGGTGTGTCATATACAGGGGAAGCCGGCGGAGCTGTAAATCCTCTAAGAAGGACACTGTGAACACAGTAACATGTAGTCTGAGGAAAGCTGTCCCGAGCCTCCCTAAAATACAGCCTCTGGTCTGGGCGTGCGGACACCCCCCCTGTCCCTGTCATCCCTCCATCCTTCTGCACGTTTCCCATCGGAAGGTGCCATGTGCTGTCAGCGAGGGCGCACGGCGGGGGCTGGATGTGTCTCATGGAGGACACTATTTTTTATTTCTCAAGCAACAAGTCTAAACCGTATCTGTGCCTGATAATAGGAGCCAGCTCCTGCTAATATCAGTGTCTCCCATCAGCTGGCGTTAAAGCTCACTGGGTGGGGAAGATATGGGTAGGAGGTTACGTTAAGTGCCCGGGAAGCCCTAGCAGTGATCTGTTTTGAGGAACAAAGTGATATTTACTGTGGGATAAAAACCTAAATTGCTTGCGCTTTCGCTGACATTTTGCCAGTGGTATTTTAGAGCTCAGACCACACAAGGAAAGTGGTGTTCCAGGATATATTGCCTCCTTAAAGAGAGACTCTGAGACTATGACCTAATGTTTATAAGTGTAAGAGTTATTGAGAGTCAATTGAAAATGCAAAATTCCCAAGTGATGGCATTTATCACTTGTGTGATTAGCATGCTTGGGGAGCATAAACAGCTGAACAAATCCAAATGGTCGACGCAGTTCGTCAAGAGAAAGAAAATTAAAAATATGTCAGATATTGCTGGAAATAGGTAAGGCATGATTTTAAACTCCGCTTAGAGAGGACGATCAAAGGATTTTTTAACGGGCTTTTTATGATTGCTGGTCCCCATAAATGTCTGGGCAAATAGAGTTTACTTGGAAACTGATAGGAATATTGATAGCATCACTGCACTCAGTGGGATTTTACACATTCAGATATGAAAGCTTGCTTTATGGATTACTCGAGAAAAGGTTTGGTTTTAGCAAAGTGATCCTAAGGTGAGCTTTACTTTTAGCATAAATATAGCCAAATCTCTCTCTCTCTCTCTCAACTTTATATAATACATATATAATCTTATATATTTAGGTCTTTTTATATCTATATATTATTTGTATAGATATGTAAATGAAATCTCTTTGTCCTTCCCTAAGGCACCATTTTATAGTGTTGTATTTGTGTGAGCATACCAAAGGTTTCTTTAGGTGAGATTACAGTTTGAAGTCTGCAGTATCTTGAAAATGACTTTTTAGTTCAGTGGATATAGTTGAAATTGTCGTATCTTGGATAACAGAAGGCCAGATATTTAGTGCTGGTCTGTAAAACCTGGAAGACCTGTTTTGTTGTAGATGAAACANACAGCTGAACAAATCCAAATGGTCGACGCAGTTCGTCAAGAGAAAGAAAATTAAAAATATGTCAGATATTGCTGGAAATAGGTAAGGCATGATTTTAAACTCCGCTTAGAGAGGACGATCAAAGGATTTTTTAACGGGCTTTTTATGATTGCTGGTCCCCATAAATGTCTGGGCAAATAGAGTTTACTTGGAAACTGATAGGAATATTGATAGCATCACTGCACTCAGTGGGATTTTACACATTCAGATATGAAAGCTTGCTTTATGGATTACTCGAGAAAAGGTTTGGTTTTAGCAAAGTGATCCTAAGGTGAGCTTTACTTTTAGCATAAATATAGCCAAATCTCTCTCTCTCTCTCTCAACTTTATATAATACATATATAATCTTATATATTTAGGTCTTTTTATATCTATATATTATTTGTATAGATATGTAAATGAAATCTCTTTGTCCTTCCCTAAGGCACCATTTTATAGTGTTGTATTTGTGTGAGCATACCAAAGGTTTCTTTAGGTGAGATTACAGTTTGAAGTCTGCAGTANTTTGTTGTAGATGAAACACAATGATTTCTGCATTCTAGTTGTATCTTATTTTTACATCCTTGCTGGCTCAAGAAGGAACATGAAACGATTTTTTTATTTTTTTTTGATCTTCCTTTCAGAAAGATTTATTGGTTTTAGGTTTTGGCTAAGGTTGAACTTTAGGATTTTCCCCAGATTAGTCCCTTTCAATATGCCTGCATTCTGGACAATCTGGGAAAAGAGAGGAGAAACTAAAAGTGCGATTACAACTGAAAATTGCAAATAAGTTTCATTGACTTTGTAACAAGTTTTGTTTTGTGCTCGTTTACCCCTTCTTGCTATATATTATTTTTAAGGAATGTCAATGTTAAAAGAAAAAAAATCCTTTTTTAATATATTTTTTTAATAATAAGGGAAATAGGGACATATTCTTTTTTAAAGCACTCATCTGAAAAAGGATACCTAGGGAGTTAGCTTATTGGTGGTAAGTACTGCCAAAATTATTATACATACTGCTATAATATGGGAATGTTTCACAAGCAGTTCCTTACTTCTGTATCTTCATTCTTTTGTGAATGTAAATTCTGCTGATGCAGGAACTGCAGAGATGTCTATGAGGCCTTCGGTGGAAACCCAAGCTGGAAGGTGCTTGTCCAGGGGGCAGCCTTGAGACAGATTTATGCAGCTTTCTGTTTGCGTGCAGATGGAGTGTGCCGAGGGTTTGGGAACACTGTTTTTTTTGGGTTTGTTCTGTTTTTTTCCTTTGGCTGACTTTGCCCGTCTTCGTTCACTCAGCCCCAGGAGTGTGCTGTGGTTGGGACCTTGCACTTAATTCACATCAGCAGTTTCAGTAAACACTTAGTAAATAACAGATCGCGCACTTAGAAAAAGATACGTTTTGGGATGCATTTTTTTAACAGCTTTAACACCTGTGTTACTTGCGTTTTTTAACAATGCTGTATGTCGCGTGACCGAAATCCAAGAACAGTCATGCATTGATTTTGGAGAGACAAACACTTGCAGACCAAGAGGACCTTTTCCATTTGCTCCCTTCTGCCAAGCATCAGATCTGCCTGTTGGCATCGCTTACATTTCGGATGATTTTTTCATAAACCCTGGGGTGCTGAGGAGTCAAATGCCTCATCTGCGCGTGGCATGTCAAATGTCTGCAGTTGTGGTGGCTTAAGGTGTGGGGGACAGCCTTAAAACCACCCTCCCCTTCTACCAGCCAGGTGTCCCAGCTGGGCTCTACGAAGGTGGTGATTTTCTCAGTAAAACCCATGACTCACATTTTCTCTGCTTTGCTTATGATTTATTTCTCAAAACGGCCCTAACACGCATTTCTTGTAAATGGCCCGTAGCCTCATGAGAGCGGCTTGGCTCATCTGCTGTGGCTTTTGAAATCCTAATGACCATTTAATCGAGCAAATGTGAGATAAGCTGTGAACTATAGCTGGCTTCATGGCTCTGCTTGCGTTTAACAGCGTCATGGTCTTCAAACGATACGTATCCTAAAGCGTTAAACCATCCCACTCGTTGATGGCATTAAGCTATTTTCCATACCCACAGTCTAGCTGTGCATCTGCGGCTCAGCGTGAATTGCCCCGCAGTTGGGGAAGCTACAAATATCTGTGTACACTGTCTTTCGTTACACAGCTTAATGAGATTTCCGCATCCCCTGGGAAACCGGCATGGCCCGCAGATGGGTGATAACCACATTACTTCTATACGGCCACCACGTCCCCATACTCCTGAGATCTTCCCAAAGAGAAAGCATAGTTATGTGTAACAGACGGTAAAAAAAGAAGTTAAAACAAATGCCAATATTACAACTTCTTATTGTTAAAATGTATTTTAAGCAATAGAGGGAAGGAATATGTTACAAATTATTTTTTTTTAGTTCGTTTCTGTATGAGGCTCCTGGTAATGCTGAGAGGCTGGTTTATAATTTCTGTGCTAATGGCAGATGCCCAGCAGGAGATAATTACCTTTAAAGAGTGCCTGGCTTCTTTTTTAGGGACTTAAAATAACTGGCCAGCAGAGAAGAAATTGTTCCAAAGTTTCGTGCTTGGGAAGACATTCCCCAAACTACAAACTTTTATCAAGAACAAATGATATTGAATGAACGTGCAGACAACCGCTTAAAATCTGACTAAAGGAAAATTCTGCTCCAAACAACACAAAACTACAGGAATGTGTTTTGTCAAAGTCGCAATTCATTGAATTAAAATTTCTCAGAGCTCACTGCTCTCCTCTTCTCATACAGCACAAACACAGAACATATTTTTCCGTTTTCAAACCCTCTCGGGTCTGGAGTCTACACAGCCATCAGAGAGAGGAGCTTGGTCGTGTAGCTATGACAGGGAATGTAAAAGTTCTGTTAAAAGTTTCTGCTAATTTACATGTGCACTGTGAAAAAGGTTGAGATACCAAATTAGATAGAAATCGAGCATCGATCAGTTCACAGAAGTTACGAGTGACTTTTATCCTCATGTTTACAGGGAGATGTGAACGGGTCCTTCTGCGGTCACCAGACTGCAGTCTGCATTTTACCAATCTTAGCAGAGATCTTTCTACATGATTGCTTATAATGCTGATATAATATATACTATTAAACTGTGTATTTTATGTAATGTCTTTTCAGTACTGCAGCAAAAACATTAGTTACTAAAAAAAAAGCCCCAAAACCAAACAACCCCAACTGTAGAAAGGTAAATGTGATTAAATATCAGAATTATAAACTCATTAAAGACGACGAAAAAAATTGTGCTTAAAACTAGCATCCTTGAACTGTTTTGTATTTGCCTCTTAAATACATTTTTTTCGTCTTTGATCAATAAGAAAGCATAGACTGCTTAACTCTAAAATCGTGATTTGAAGTTATGCCATCTCTAAGTATTTTAAAGTGAAGAAATGTTGCACATCCACAGGACATCGCCAGCCAGCCAAGCATTGTTCCAGGCTGTAAATAAAATGAGGCTGAGAGCTTAGAGCTAGTACAGGTCTAATACACTGTGTGTGCTTCAAGTGTTAATAATGCAACCACGTTTTCTCCAGATTAGAAATATGCTTTGCTGTACATGAGATTTTCTATGGAATTGCATCTTTTTGTGTAAGGTGGGGGCCCTTTTTTTTACAGTCTGCATGGTATTTTGAATATAGATGTTTAGAGGGTGTGTAATTATATTCTTTATTTCTGGCCAAAGCATAAGGCGTGTTTTGTAACACCTGTTTTTGTGTTTGTGGTGATAAATGACTGCCTGACAGACATGTGTGATAGGAAATATGGTCGTGTCCCAGGCAAGCCAGGACATTCTCTCCTTGGGCATAACCAAGAATCTGATCTTTTCCTCATAATGCCAAACTAATAGAGATTAAAGTTCCTGACTAGGAGATTTTTGTGCGATGAAGAACTTTGTGGCTTAAAGTACAGCCACAGGAAATGAAACAGTCATTGATGAATTTAGAGTAAATGACTATACAAACAAAACCGAAGAGGACTCCCTGCAATGAAAATGTTAGCCAACACTGGGTAGAAACCTATTTACTACGGTCTCCAGTCACACTGGAAGCTGCAGCATCAACTTTCAGCTGCTGTATTGTTACCCGAAGTGCTTGCTAGTACCACACAATTAATTGAGGCTACAAATAGATCCATAGTCGTCCTGTCAGAAGTGCTGCTTTTTAAAAATATGCCCTTTGTGAATGATGTTAGTCTTTATGGTTTGGGGTAAGATTATGTCCACTGCACAGTCTACTAATACTTTTCCTACGGGAGACAAATCCTCACACACTAGTGATCTCTTGGGTGTTCTTTTTCATGCAAATTAAGATTACATATTTAAAGACATTTTTAGTCTCTAATGCTGACGATGCTTGGTGAAATGACACTGCAGTGAGGAATACAGCCCATTCAGTGCCCACCCTAAGCCAGCAGGGATGCCTGCAAGCCATTTTCTTACATACTTTTCTTGCCTGTGGCCTATCTCTGATCTGTGAGTTAATTGATCCAATGTTTTCTGAGATAATTATCTTAAGCTTTGACAATTTGGTTAGGAAAGAGGCTGCACATATAAATCAAAAATAAAACCCATATGCTTTCAGCACTCTTGCAATTAGGCAGCAGTACTATGGTTGGCTTATGGAACAACAGTGGAATTTTTTCCTTCTTTAATTGAGGATGAGATTGGCGCTTGGTTACTGACCTCTTGGGAGTTCAAAGCTCTAAGAGAGATCTCAACTATCACACGTGCTGTGAACATTTGGTGTTTCTCAGTGATGGTAAATGAATACATTTGCACCCCCAAATTTAACTAGTTCCTCAAGGCTTTATGTGATGCTGAGAGAAAGGCTCAGTATGAAGTTCAGACCAGATCGTTAACTTGGGTGGTGGGGACAGCACGGTGTGTTTGACCTCGGCAGAGTTTTAGTCTCTTTTTCCTGTCGATGTGCCATAGGGCTGTGCATTTGATGGTGTTGGTGTGGGGGTTGCAGTCTGCCTTCAGAAGAGAGTGGTGGGCACAGCATCCTCGCTGCTGTGGATTTTTTTGATGTTTCGTACTCAATGAAAAGAAAATGCATCAAATTAACAGTAAATCAATAATTGCTACGGATTAGAGGCCTCTCTTTGGTTATGATTTAGCAGTAGTATTTACACCAAAGGCTTTTATCAGCATTTAGCGGGAGTGGGGACAGCCATCAGAGTATAATTAAATTCCATTTAGAGGGTTTAATGTGTGCTTTGGTGTTGAGGGAGTAATTCCAAAGCTTAGAATTATAAAGGGGATTTAATCACAAAAGATTGAATAAATCCCAGCTACATTTGACAAGCATTTCACTCTTCAGTAAGTCATATGATCCATAATTACTCTCCAAAAGCCTAATTAGCTCCATTCCTTATTTAAATCATATCTCTTCCACAAGACTCTTCTGGCATGGCTCGGTCTGCGTTGCCTTTTTGATGCGCGTATTTGCTAATCAGGCTTTTCATCCAGCCAGTTAATCAGCCCTTCCCTGCCATACTCCCCGTTCAGCGAGATGCTTTGGACGTCTCATAACCCAGCCTTGGAAAGCTTGTGTGGCCAAGTGCCCCAGGGCAGGCGATAGCAGGAGTCAAAGGCCAGCATGATGGAAAGCTGCGTGATTTAAACCTGTCTGAAGTAAACCCTGAAGAGGCTTTTGCTGGAGGCTTTCATTCCACCTGTTGCCCTATGACCTCCTCCACTGGGACAGAGACACACTTTATCCTCTTCATGGAAACTTTTATTTTCTTCCCTCAGAACAATACCATTTCTCTTCTGTGTTCCTGTCCTTTTCTTCTGAGCGGGGTTTCTAGCAGGAAAAACGTGGGGTATATTGCCCCAGGGTTAAGACAATTTTGGCATCATACTGGCTGTGTGTCATTCTGCCAAATGTACATACTTGGCTCCGGAAAAAATCAAATCTTTCACCTGATCAAAAATTCCTCAGCTGGAGTGCGTGAACTTTTCCAAATACTTGAAATTATTAATGGAGATGCCTTCTGAAGTGTAATAGCAAACCTGTGTGTTCCTGTAAGCGGATATGTAATCTGTTCTCATCTAACAGTGCCGGGGAACAACATTTGTCAAGGTTCATTTGGCTACAGTTATCCCTTGTTTTTCCCCTTTAAAACTCAGTTGCAGAATTTCCACAGTACTTTCTGTTGAACTACAACAAAGAAATAAAGGAGCTCTCATGCATACTAATGGCTTGCATGTTTTGCCTGAAATCTTTAATGGGTGACTGTGCTGTGCAAATGCCGTTTCCTCTGCATCAAGAACTGGTTTGGAGCTGGAGGCCAGATCCCTGGGGAAATTTAGCCATATTTTCTATGGCTAAATTCCATTAAAGGAGGCTTAAACCTCCCCACCTGGCTGTGTTTGCCACCCTACTTTAAGCTCAACTCAGTGGCTGGACTGCCTGGGAGCAGAGGTGTGTAAACCCTGACACAGGTATCAGAGCAATGCTTTGCAAATACATCTCAATTCCACTGTGCCTGATTTCACTGATCAGTCATGTCCCACTGAATTTAATTTTTTTTCTGTGATGCTCCGAGTAGATAGCAAATAATATAAGTGCCTAGAAAGCCAACCTAAACCCTGCTGTAGGGAGGAGGAGTGCTAAATGGGGAAGGACTGAGTTGTTGGGGCTGATGTTGGACAAGTTTTTTTCCAACAACCCCATCCAGCACTACAGGCTTGGGGCGGAGTGGCTCGATAGCTGCCCGACGGAGAAGGACCTGGGGATGTTGGTGGACAGCCGGCTGAATATGAGCCAGCAGTGTGCCCAGGTGGCCAAGAAGGCCAACGGCATCCTGGCCTGTATCAGGAATAGTGTGGTGAGCGGGACTCGGGAAGTGATCATCCCCCTGTACTCGGCACTGGTGAGACCCCACCTCGAGTACTGTGTTCAGTTCTGGGCCCCTCACTACAAGAAAGACATTGAGGTGCTGGAGCATGTCCAGAGAAGGGCAACGAAGCTGGTGAGGGGTCTGGGGGACAAGTCTTAGGAGGAACGGCTGAGGGAACTGGGGCTGTTGAGCCTGGAGAAGAGGAGGCTGAGGGGAGACCTTATCACTCTCTACAAGTACCTGAAAGGAGGTTGTAGAGAGATGGGGACTGACCTCTTCTCCCTAGTGACAAGTGAGAGGACAAGAGGAAAGGGGTTCAAGTTGCACCAGGGGAGGGTTAGGTTGGATATTAGGAAAAATTTTTTTCACTGAAAGGGTTATCCAGCGTTGGAATAGGCTGCCCAGGGAGGTGGTGGATTCGCCATCCCTGGAGGTGTTTAAGAAGAGGGTAGACATGGTACTTGGGGACGTGGTTTAGAAGCTGTTTTGTCAGGTTAATGGTTGGACTCGATGATCTTAAAAAGTCCCTTCCAACCTTAACAATTCTTTGATTCTATGATTTTGTTTCATAAGATTGCTTGTCGACGCCAAGGCGAGGTGTGCAGTCCAGTCCATGCTCACACAGCGGTGCAGCCTGCCCCTCTCTGCTGATCATGTGTGGACTGCAGAAGGGAATTAACAAGCCGTGCTTAATAGAGGCTGCAGGTTTGTGGTTCGTATTGCAGGGGCTCCGCAGTAGAGATTGTGAGATGTCTGTCGCCAGCATCCCCTTCGGGGGTTTGTTACAGCACCAGAGCTGGTGCCGACGCAGACGCAGGGTCTGTGACCTGACAGCAGCTCTGCGCCAAACCTCTCAAATCCCCATGAGATGGTGATCACCGTGGTTAGGCCCCGAGGAAGGCAAAGCTTTAATTAGCAAAGCTTGGGGCAGAAGGACCCCCTGGCAGCAGTGGTTTGGCAATGCAGAGCTGCCATGTGCATGGCCAGTGCTCTGCTTTGGTCGTCCTTCAGGGTATCGACTCCTGGTGTTTCTGTCCCAGCCTCCTGACCTCCAGGTGACATACGCTTTGCCAGCCAAAATCTCATTCAGTATACACCAAATCACTCAACGCTGGAAAGATTTCTTAAAATCAGTGTGTGCGCTCAGATTTTTGTAAAGAGAGATTTCCCAAGCGGTCACAGCAGATGTCAGATGTTTTGCTTCTAGCACCTTTACAGTTTCACCCTTCCTTAAAACAGAGGGATACACCAAGCTATTTTTTAAATTGCAATCCACAGGAGAGGGGAACTATTTTGCTACATTTCTGCAGCTAGAACATTTTTCTGTGAAAGTATGATATGAAATCCCTTATAAATTTTAAAAAAATAATTTTTTGAAATAAAAAATTCTGAGTCCTGAACCTGAAGCAGTCAGTGGCATGGGAACTTACATTCTCTTTACGCAGGTTCTCTTTGTTATCCTGTGGATATCCTGTGGAGCTGGGTCTGAAAACAACAAAATGTGTGTCCAGGCCTGAAGGTGAGATATATCACCGAGGAATAAAGAATGTTGGCTAATTTATCTGAGGATAACTTGTTATAAACTTTTCTAACAACAGCTTTAAGCGTGCCAAAATTTGGAACACAATTTGGTTTTTTGGAGGCGTTTAAAAAAAAAAAGGAAAAAGAAAAATATTGCCCAAGGAAACATTTTGTGTTTATAAAATGCCACATCATGGCAGAGCTCACCTCTCATTGTGCCAAGTCCACTTCCCTTGGCACAGATGAGGAGCAATGCCAGTGGTGTGGACAGTCCCCATCCACCCCAGACTGAGGCGCGTGTGATGCTCCCTCTCGTCCCTGTCACTGTCACCATCTCCTTCGTTCCCCTGCGCACTGTGCTCTCATTAGTCCCCAGTGGTGAGAAGTCTCCAATCCACCCTGAATTAATGCCCTCTGAGTCAAGCGTGTCCCCCTCACCCCCGCCATGCTGCAGTTATACACGTGCCAGGATTATATGGTTCAGGTACATCATTACAAAGAAGGATGGAGAGGAATAGGGACATAGTCCTATTACACCGCTAGGGACACAATGTCAAGAAGAAGGACGGTATGGAGTATAAGAGGCAGGAGAATTGGCAGCGGAAAATACGAATTCCCAGCTGAGAGGAGGCATCCCCATGAGAGGCGTTTTGCTCCCTGACACAGCATACCTTTGCAGCTGCAGTTTAATCCCAAATCCTGGACGAAACTGTTAAGGAACTTGAGGTCTTTCCAAGATTTCAGAGCGGCTTTGTTAATGTACCAAAGCCTTTGTTTGACCTTTTCCTGTAATCCCCTGAGTGCAGCGTTGTTTAATCAAAAAATAATATGTCATTATTTTGCAAATAATAATAATAATAATAATTGCTATGTGATTTCTTTTTCACAATTTTTAAACCAGCAGTCATTTACCAAAAATAGTTGAGGTGTTTACATAATTGAGAGCTTTTAAAAAAGACATTGTCTACCTCATTGTCCTGGTCAGTTTGAATATTGAATAATTCCTGTGCCAGAGAAAGCTATGGGATGTTTGAAGTTGGGGGGAATGGTGTAAAAGGAGATGAGTCTCACTGACTTCGGTGAAGCCAAGATTTTCAAAGGCAAACGAGGTCTGTTTACTTAATTTTTGGGGTCTCTGGTGACTCACAGGGGTCTGACTCTTCTAGGATGGAGTGGGGAACATTTTGAAACCCAAACCATGGGAGCCAGGACACAAAGATGTCTCAGGTCCCCAGACAAACTCTTCACCTGAGCAGGTAAAGAGCTGGCTGGGTGCTAGACCCCCTGAGGGTCAGCTTTCCTGCGGGATCGGGTACGGATGACGGGTTTATTGCTGGCCATGGGGGTTGGCTTTCCATTGACCATAAGGGCAATTTAGGGTGCTTTAGGCAGATGGGGCGCAGCTCCCTGGGGTGCAATGCTGACCCTAAGCACGGCGTCCAGGGGCTACACATCAGGCTGGAGCAGGGCCTGCTGGGGCGCTCCAACTCTACATGTTTTGGTCATCTTAAAACAGCCATATGGCAAGAGACAGCTCTGGTGGTAGCTGTTAGGCTCCACATTGTGGATGCCACCTCCTTGGGATGCCACCTCCTCATTGCTGGGAGAGGGGTGCAGGAGGAAAACCATGCGGCGTTTGGCCATTTTTAATACGCCTTCCCCAAGCTGTTGATGGAGACAGGGCTGGGATAGATGGACTTTATTTTAACCTACCTATGGCAGTTTTCTGGTCTTATCATCACTGGTTATTTATGCTGCTCCTGTGTCTATTAATTTCCAGAGTTGTCTTGTTTTACAGTATTTCATCTTTCTGGGCATTTGGAGAACACATGCATGTACTTAGTGAGGTGACGGTCTGATTTGGTTTCCCAGTAACTTGAAAATAATACCTCTTAAAAAGTCATGAAAGATTTGAAGAGCCAAAATGCTACACTTAAACAATGGCAAAACACTCTGAAATTTGCTCTAACAGTTTGGATTCACTAATACATTCCTTTTATCCCTCCTAAACTTCTTGGCTTACTTAAAAGATTCCTCTCCAGATTGTCTCTAACAAATTCATCCTACAGATGGGTTGCACAATTAAAATCAATCTTATTTTTCTTTCGCAGGCTTTCAGTGTTATTATCAAATCCTGGATTGATTGTTGTTTTCTAATCTTAATTATCATGTCATTTTAAGTGCACAGAGGGGTTTTAAAAATATTTTGAGCTGGGATCATGCCGAAAACTGCATCTGGATTCC
>VZSZ01000220.1:82375-96737 GCA_013398815.1 Ibidorhyncha struthersii
GTGAGCAGAGCTATTGTGGAGTGAGTTGCTGTTCCCTTTGAGTTGGAGTAATACAACCTGGTCGTAATTTTTGCTTATCCTGCTAGTATTTTCAATTCTCATTTGAAACCGTTGAGATATCTCCAGTGGTTAGATCATGGTATTTGGAAAAACAAGTTTCTTGACGGTGCATTTCCTGCTAACTAAGATATTAAAGTCTGTGGAAGAATCCCCACTAACACCAACAAGCTTTGGACTGGGGCCATAGTCCACTTCCAGGCAGTAATAAGCACTGCACATTTTTTCTATCAAAAGCAATTATTTTATGGCTGAACTGTAATAAACTGGCTGAGAAGTTTACCTTTGTAATGCCATATAGGAAAAAAAATCAGTGGACTTGAATCACAGTCATGTTTAAATTTTCTTGTATAAAACAGTAACACACTTTTAAAGCTTATCTTACAAAATATTTTTACTTATGCTAAAGCATTTTGCACCAACCTCATGTTTGCAAGTAAGTCCAAAAAGTTTCAAGCAAATGGAATGGATTAAACCAGACTTTTTTCAAGGAATTGTGTTGTGACCATTCTTAAAATATCATCTTTCTTTCCTCAAAAAGTAGATTGGTGTGCTGTGATATCATTGTGGAGTCATGACTTTGAGAAACAAACTTATTTAGATTAATGAAAAATATTTCAGTTGAAAACGCTGTCAAAACAATCTCCAGGAAAGTCATTGTTGTGGACTGGAAAGAATGCTACTTCACATGTGTTTAATTATTGGGGGAAAAAAAATGAATCTTGCCTTGCATCACAAAAATCAATCTGCAATAACAGGAAATCCTGAGCCATTTATGTAGAGGTTCCTCTTTCTTTGTAACTGGCAATTGATTCCAGCTTCTAAAACCTGTCTAATTCTCGACAGCTACAATAATACTGCGTCAGCTGGGCTGTACACAGCAATGCTCTGATCATGAGTCTGATTTAATGTTGTAAATCAAAAAAACCCCAACCAACAATGGAAATGACTTGTCGGTATGCAGCGATGCTCTGTTACTTTTTGGTTATGACCACAGAGGTCAGTAAAAATAGGAAAATGTCCAAAGCCACGAGCAAGGGGATGATTATTATCCTTCCTTCTGCAACCTGTGCATGCCTGCGCTTGCACAAGCCAAGGAAATAAAAGTGAGTTCTGGATTGCTGTTATTTGTGCTGCCCCAGAGGCCCGCATTCCCCACCATGGCAGAGGACACTATTGCATTAGTTACTGCACAAACACAGAGCAGGAGGAACAGCCCCTGTGCCAAAACGTTTGTGTTTTGGGGTCCGTATGGAAAGGCAGCAAGATGTGGATGCAGGACACTGGGGTATTGCAAGGAGGCCACGCGGTGGTGTTGGTGGCATATCAGCAGCAAACCCTTTGGTGCACGCAACAGCAAAGGAAGCAAGCAAGGGACTACACAGCAGCGGCTGCTTCCCAAGGGCCAGACACAGGGATTTAAACCAAGAGTGTGCAAGGTCTCCCTGCTCGTGCGTAGCATCAGCTCTCTCATCTCTGAGGGCCACTGGTGTCTGTATGACACCTTGTTTGATACGAATACGTGCACTGTCTATATGACACCTTCTTTGTCATCTCCATAGATCATTTAACTAGGAAGTAATTTCACCAGCTCTTACGTAGTGTGCCATGTTTTTCCCACATATAGTAGAACTGGTCTGACATTGCTGCGTGTATCTTGACGTGGATGCTTTCAGTCTTGTCATACTGTGTATTTTTTGCATTCTGCTTTCTCTTTGTGTTCCATGTTTTTCACTTCCTGATCAGTTCTCTATAACACGTGGGTTTTTATCCTCCTCTAATCCTTCTTTCCACCTCTCTCACACACACTTACAGATAGAGTGCTTGCTTAAAAAAAGCCCACAAAACTAAATTATTGGGATCTTGGTGCAGGGTAAAGCTTGCACAGGGAATCAAACCTCTCAAAGAGGACAGTCGGTCACTGCCCAGATGGTGACAGGAGGCACCATTGCAGGGCTCCTTGCAGTGGCCTTTCAGTGGGATGAGGTGAGACTCCCCAAACAGCTGTGCTTCTCAGTTCCTACAGTCTTGCTGGCGATGCTCCAGCACACGCATGATCCGTTGCTACCAATTATCTTAAAAATGCATACAAAATATCTCCTCCCTGCCTTAAAAATATACAAAAGAATGTCCTCCATGACCATTTCTGTACCTGCAAGAGCAATTTCTACTGGCCACTTGCAAGTATCTTTCAGCAAATTTCAGCTTTGGCTGCACTGGAGAGCCACTGGGATGACCAAATTCTCCACCCCGATGTGAGTCAGCACATTGAAGTGTACAGGTAGTGTCTATCAGCTGTCCTATGCACAGTGGGGGCAGCCCAGGGGAATGTCTGGGCTGTCCGAAATCCCCACCTGGAGCCCCTCTGCAGCAGAGTCAAATGCTGTGCGGTGAAGCCAGCTAAGGAGGTGGGTCAACCCCCAGGTCTCACTCCCAGGTCTTGCCCCGCCATGCAGAGATGTGCTGGGGAGTTCCTGGACCACCCAGGCAATGAATGACTAAGCGTGGTGGGTGTGCACACAGCCACAGCACTGATGCTCGGCTACACCACACCTGCAACTGTAAGACAAGCTTGAATTTTATCCTTATATCACAATTATATCTTAAATTCTGTAGATCTTACCACATGCTTTGCGGCCTCTGGATTGAACGGCGAGCGTGGGCTGCTGTGTTCCAGATCCAAGGCAGGAGTCTACCTTATCACTTGTTTGCTAGTTGATAATTGGAAGAGAAAGTAAGGTAAACAGCAGGCTCCTTGTGTCACACCCATTGGTACCTAGAGCGGCTCCAGAAGAGGATGATCTCTGAATACTTTGTTTCCAGAGTCTTTGTGAAAGACTTGCAAACAGCAAGCCATGCCTGCGCTGTTGTGTGCTTTTCCACAGCCCATAAAATTCATGCTCTACATCAGCTGCCGTTTAGCTGGTCTGGAAGGATCATTTTCCAGTCTGTGACATAGCTCACATATAATTTCTCTTTCGTTTGCCTGAGCCAGTTCCTCAAGCTCAGTGTTTGCTATTCATTTCCTCTGATAAAGTTTGTACTGTGTATTTAAAGAATATGATTGTCTCTTCTCTTCCCGCATGTGAAGGCATCCTCGTTCTGCAGGGATTTCATAAGGAGCAATCTTCCGCTTACAGGGGACATCTTCTCTTCCTACACTTTCCCAAGGAGTGCATCGACTGGTGTCCAAATTCCGTCCTGCAGCTCCAGCATCAGAAACCACCACACCTGCAGGCAGGCAAGACTAAGATAACCCTCAGCCTGGATTTCTGCCATGGCTGGACATCTCACAGGGGCAACAGAACTGATCAGAAGTATGGAGCGGTTTCCATATGAGGAGGGATTGAACAGCTAAGGAATTATTTTGGAAAAGAAGCAACAGAGAAGGAGTAATAGAGGTCTCTGAAGTCAGGATTGACTCATCTGCTGCTTTTCATAATGCAAAATGTAGATGCATTTTATTAGATGTCTAATAAAATTATCAGGTGGTAGATTCACAGATGATTAACTATGCATGGCTTCAGAAAAAAATTTAATTCAGGGAAGAAAAGTCCATCCTGAGCTCCTGCGCATCTTGAACATAGAGCCAGCAGCTCTGCCTTGCCTGCTCTATTACTTTTATGAACAATAACTGAGGAAAAGAGAGAGCTTTCTGGACCCTTTTGCAAGTAGTTGGTAAAACCTCTGCCATGCAGACTGGAGGATGTGGTTTATTAATAAGAGAAGGAAACAATATAGCGACTCTGGCTGTAGGACACCAAGCCCTGTCCCCTACAAGGGACTTGTTACAGGATTTGGGGCACTTGGCGCTCCTGTTTTTTCAGAGGTGGGAGGAAGGCAATCTCCCCCTCCCAACATTGGCCGGGAATTTTGGTGTTGTCTTATTCAGAAAAGAGATTGTCCAACATCCAACATCCATGAACCAGCAGTGTGCCCGTGTGGCCAAGAAGGCCAGTGGCATCCTGGGGTGGACTAGAAAGAGCGTGGCCAGCAGGTTGACGGAGGTCATCCTCCCCCTCTACTCTGCCCTGGTGAGGCCACATCTGGAGTATTGTGTCCGGTTCGGGGCTCCCCAGTTCAAGAAAGCCAGGGAACTGCTGGAGACGGTCCAGTGGAGGACTATGAAGATGATCAGGGGACTGGAGCATCTTTCTTATGAGGAAAGGCTGAGAGACCTGGTGCTATTCAGCCTGGAGAAAGAGAAGACTGAAACGGGATCTCATCAATGCTTTTAAGTATCTAAAGGGCGGGTGTCAAGAGGATTGGGCCAGACTCTTTTCAGTGGTGTGCAGCGACAGGACAAGGGGCAACAGGCACAAACTGGGACACGGGAAATTCCATCTGAACATAAGGAAAAACTTCTTTACTTTGGTGGTGACAGAGCACTGGCACAGGCTGCCCAGAGAGGTGGTGGAGTCTCTGGCTCTGGAGACATTCAAAACCCACCTGGTTGCCATCCTGTGCAACATGCTGTAGGTGACCCTGCTGTGGCAGGGGGGGTAGACTAGATGGTCTCTGAAGGTCCCTTCCAACCCTGACCATTCTGTGATCTGGTCAAACCACTGACTGGCATGGCTTGGAGAGTTAAACTGCAGCTACAACAAGATCACGGCAGGGCTTGCCAGATGTCTTTACTCATTACTAAGTTGCAGAGCCCCCTTTCTAAAATTTGGATCCTGTGCTTGTTTACCCAGGGATGTGTTGGTTTATTTGCACCATGAGTCACTGCCCTCTGTTTGGAGAGCAAATGCGCGCTGCCCTGAGGCGCTCAGAGCTGGACGTGGTTCACAGGACAGTGACGATGGGGCGGCTCGCTGCTGAACTGCACCAGCAGCTGGTGGCACCGAGCTGCCTAATGCTTTTTTAATGCAGACTCCTTCACAGAACCACTTAATTTCGGGTCTGAAATTGAACACGTGCTATCTGTCCATATTACGTATTATGTCCAAAAGCACAGGGTTGCCTGAACTATTGCCACATGAACTTACCAAAATTAAATTGACCTTTCATAACCAAGATTGAAAGCTGGAGCCATATATTCAGTGCCGTCAATTTATCTAGTTGATGTCTGTAATGAGCAGCATTTTTTTGTGATTCACCGTTGCTGTTCTGCCACGTTAGAAAATCAAACCAGAAATAGGAGCATGGAGAAAAAATGGGTGACTGCGGTGTGTAAATGAAGCATCACTAGGTCAAAAATAACCCATGGAAACAGGACACTGTTATTTACAGTGTATGTAAAAGGAAATCACAGCAAACAAACTGGCCAAATCGGTGCTGGAGAATGCATGGATGGTTTCTCTGCTGAAATCAGGAGGCGAGCTCACGGCTAAATTACAGGCACTGCAAGCAGCAGAACAGAGTTAAATGGATTCTTTATAGAAGACAACTGCTCGCTTTATTCAGGTTTTTCTTGCAAGTAGAATGAAAGATACCCATTTATAAATGGAAATATTTGACATTCAAACATAAATTCATTTCTTAACCATGGCCACCGAAGTTACCTGAGGTATTTGGGAGTACCACGAGCCTGGCTGCAGTTGGTAGCTGTTGCGTGTTCTCAGTGCTTTGGAGAGCAAGACTTGTCATTCATCCTGTCAGGAGCAAACCCAAGAGGTTTGGGATTGGTTGTGCACCAAAAGTCAGAAACAGGGGCTAATTATAACAAAGAGTTAACAAACAAATGTGTCAGAACACAGGAAATAACAATATTTGGGGCATGCTTTCTCCTAATTTAAGGTATAAAATAAGAATTTCAGAATATCTTGTTGCCTGAAACATTTCCGTGTAAGAAAATTTGAAATGCTCATCAAATTACCTGGGATTTTTTCTATTGAAAATGTCATCAAAATTGACACAGTCATGGATGACACCTGAATTATGATTAATCAGCATTTTCCAGTGCCAGGTAGGTCTGCCTGGAGTTTTTGACCTAGTCTGTTCAAGTCAGAGGCAAGCCACTTAGAGAGCTCCTGAGAGGTAGTTAAAAAAGTGGGACTTCATTATCAAATCCCGTAGTTTACATGTGATGATGTGAAGGCAAAATTAATCTGGTAAGGTGTTCACAGTTAATGATTTAACCATTTCAATAGATGCATGCATACATAAATATATTTATACAACACTAGGATCAGATTACTTTGAAAATTAATAGAGTTGAGTTGCTTTGTTTCACAATATAGTGCAGCATAAAGTCTCACTTCTTTGTGGAGCACAATTGCAGCAAATACTTCAGGCAACCCCATCCTCTCAGTTATTGCCTGTGAGCCCTCCCATGACATGAGTGGGTACACACCAGTTATATTGTGGGGAATAACCGCATTGGGATCACGTAAGAGATGAACATGATGTTGAGGGGAGGCTCTGCAAGATGGTAGGAGAGGCTGGTTTGGAATAAAGCAAGTTGCACCGCATCGCTGTAAAGCAGTCGGGGCAGGAGCCTGTGGATGCACCCTGCCTGCCCCACGCAGCGTGTTCCACGATCTCAGCATCAACAAAGTGCTATTAATAATTTTCCTGGGAGCCTGGAACACACCATTGTTCTACATAATGAAAGGAAAAGTAAATAAAATAACTCCTATTGTAGCTGTTTTAAAATAATCTGTGGAATGATGCTTTTTAAAAATGCTCTGGTTTAGGTTTTTCCCTCCATGTGGACTGATTCAGGCACTTTTCTAGTAAGTGCTGTTCGATCAAAAATCTGGTATTGATAATATAGAGGCATTAGGGGTAAACCCTTCCCTGCTGTAATTCCACTGGTAATGTAATTACATCAAGGATAGCTGTGGAATTTAACTTTTTGTCTTAATTGTTGCATAGCAAAGGAGGCATTAATCAGTGCTTGAACATCCTGCTGGGTTGTGAAGTTCAGAGTGTGTGTACCCGTTTTGTTCCCCTTTTTCAGTGATAATACATATTTGGAAGCAGTTGTGGTTCTGACACCTGTGTCAAGAATTCTTCATATGAGATAGGGACAGATATTAAAAATGTACCCTAACGTCTTTGAAAACAAAGATCGTACCCGGTATCATTGGCCTGTATCACACTTAGTCTTTGAGGTGTATATGAAACTCTGGATGGCTGGCAGCTACAGCAGGCCGAGAAAGTAGCATTTTTTGCAACCTTCGACATGATTAAAACAGTCTGTGTGTTCACCAGAAGTCCAGTCCTTTTTTATTTACTATTTTTCCTCTGTTATTTATGAAACATCACAGCAACACAAATATCCTACATGAAAAGCTTATTGCATCCTATTTAAAGCAGTTGTTTTGTTGTGTACAAAACATATTTCCTGGATACTTAAAACCAAATTTGCTGGCCGACTTCCCCCAGTGCTTATAGAAGGATTTATACTGACGAACGCAGATTAATGTGCATGCACATCTCTTAAGTGCCTGTAGTGCTTGGGCCTGGATAGTAAAGTACCTTTGCTGGAGATTTCCACAGGGATGCTGCTAGATGGGACTTCTGATTGACTTTGCTGGATTTTACAACATTGAAGTAGCTCCATCGTGAACGGTGCAAGGAGGCTGCCACGGAGCACGTGATATTAAATGGATTACCAAAGAGCCTTCCTGCTGGCTGTGGTGCTCGCCTGCCTACCTCCTGGAAACAAGCACGAGAACATTTTTTTGTGAGGGGAAAAGAACAGTGTGTTTTCAGAGAAGTATCATAATTTGTCCCCTAAGGGTTCATTGTAGAATATTCTTTAGAGTAATTATTTTTCATTGGGATAAGAAAGCCTGTAGGATTTTAGATGTTGTGCAGGTTCTGGAAAAATCCCAGCTAGCAAACAAACTTTCTTTTCTCTTTGTGGTGAAAGCTTATTATTCTCAGCAAAGAATTCAGCCCGACAAGAAGCTCAGATCTGGCTTCCGTTTTAATAGCCCTCCTTCTCCTCCCCTCTCCTCTGCTCTCCTCCAGTAGACTTTTGTGTTTCTTGCAAAGGTTTTCATTTTACCACAAGCATAATTCTAAGATGCAATAACATTGTTCCCTTTATTTGGTTGTTTTTAATTGTTGCTTAGCGGGTAATGCCGGCTGGCACTCCCCATCCATTCTGTGACTCACCTCGGAAGAATGCCCTGAGTGTAGCTTTACCCTGTAGGGGCAATGGCTTTCCAGCCTCACCAGGGCATTGCAAGGTGTATTTTTGTACCTTGCATCCCCTCTGCCGCCAGCAGTCTGCAGCTTCTCTGGGACGCGGCGTTCACCTGGTGTATCGATATTTTGGCTTTGATTGATAAAGGACAACAGGAGGAAAATACCTCCAGTGCTAGAGGGACACCTAACCCTTGGGATCAGAAAGTAAGGTAGAAATGAAGATGATGGGAGATGGCTTTCATCTCGCATGTCCATGGTAGTGATCCAAACCGAGCCGAAGCGGGCAGCTCAGCAGCGCCGGGAATGCCGGGCATCCGCCGGGCGGGCGATTGCCCTCCTGCCAGCCCAGGACTCCCCTCCGCGNGTGCTCCTCAATTACGGCCATGCAGCTGACCGTTTGCATTCATTAATCATCGCTTGGGAGGAATGCCGGGGAGGGAGTTGTTGTGCAGTTCCCCCTCTCGTGTCCTTGCTGATACAAGGTCTTCTCATGTTCTGGTATTAAAAACATGACTCCCTCTTTATCACTGTCTGCAGACAGGGTACAGCTGCAGTCAGCAGCACCAGCCGCCCTCAGCCGTTCACTACCCCCGTTTCTTGTTTGTGGGTGCAGAGGACAACCCCATGAGTGGTTCCACAGGTGGAGCCGTGTGTCCTACACCAGAGCAGCCACGGGTCTGCCCGCCAGTGGGATGGGTGAGGGGAAAGCCAAGGTAAAAGCTTCAAAGAGAAAAGCAAAGGGTGTTAACACTCAAGTGTGTCTCCGTAGTGTTGGAGCAGGGAGTTTGCAATGAAGACGCAGGTTTCTGTGACTTAATAAAAACAAACAGCGAGTGAGCTCTGCGCTGGTCCCCAGAGGTGGCTGAGCACCAGCACGTCCCCTCCACCCCACCGGGGCTTGAGGCACTCAGCTCCCTGCGAGATCAGGCCCTGCAGTTAGTAAACACAGACAATAAGACTTGGGTTTTTCCCCCCCTCTAGTGTTTTCACTGCCAAAACCAAACTTTATGTTTAACAGATGGAGCCAGTCTGCAAACTCGGAGTGCCTGCTCATCTCCCAGGCTTGACCTTCGCATGTAGAAAATGGCAGAGAATTTATACTAACTATTTTAGCAATCCCTGGCAGTCTGATTGATTTTTTTAAGTGCTACAAAACATGTTTTGCATTTAAAACAGAGTTCATTAGAATCGCTGGATTTGCTTAGCAATGCGGTGATGTGTTTAAAAAGAAAGCTAAAGAGAAACCTAATCATAGAGCTGGCTTTCTAGCTCTGCCAAAGATTTAAGAAGTATGAAATTAAATAATATTCTAGCACAGAGTCAACTGCTGGGCTTCAAGGAGGACCTTAATTAAATTCACTTTGGGGTAGTGGCTATTTTATTAAGCTTTTAAATCAAAAATGAAAAACGTAGTCAGCTGTTGCCCTGCAAAACAGTCCACTGACATGTGAGGTTACTGTCCCATGGCTTATGGTTCCCCTACAGCCTGAAGAGAAAGCAGATGGGGAGCAATGCCTGGCAGTTTTTGATATGCAAGTATGTGAGGAAGAGAGGGAGGAAAAGGCACCCCCTTATCCTCTGCAGTGCACCAGGAGGTAGCCGGTGCTGCTGTTGCCCATGCCTGATGGTTGCACGGAAAAGCCCTTTGTGGTGGCAGTGGGTGGATGGTGCTGTGCCAGGACATCTCTGCCCCTAGCCAGCGTCCTGAGGACAGTGTCTGCCCTGGGGAGAAGGTGGGATGGAAGGTGAAATCCCCTTTTATCTGTACCCCTGGCATCCCCCTTCTTCCTCGGCCCCCTCCTTGCCCCACTCCCTCCTCTTGAGGCTGAAATAGAGAGGATTTTATCAGTACAACCCTTTGCTTCTGGGAACATGGGAGAACACCACGTACAAATGAAGCAAGGGCTGCAGAAAGGGAAGGTTGGGGAGAGCTGGAGCTCACCTTCCAGCTTCCTCTGGTGCAGAAGAAAAGTTTCATGCCCTTTTCTCAGGTTGTTCCTGGCTGGAGACCTTGGTTTGCTTTTGCAGTAGTAGTGCGCACTCGCAGCTGCACCCAGAGTCAGTGGAAACCAGGCTTTGAACAAACACAGAATGGTGCACAGCCTCTGAAAACTCAGCCTCTTGTGGTCACAAATTGCTCCACAGTAAGTGGAGATTTTTTTTTATCTTAATCTCCCTGTGTTTCAGCTCCCTACCTGGCAAAGAAAGGAGGTAACTGTCCACCAGCTTCATAGAAACTCCTTATTTTTGTGTGTATCTGGAAGAGTGTGTACCTAGCTCACTACATAAATTAACTATATAGAAGGAAATACCTAGTCATTAGAAAACAGCTCTTGGACAACTCATTCATCTTTCTTTCCCCACTGGTAAAATCCTGATTCTGACTGTGTAGTCATGTTTTGTCTTTTGTGTTCAATGCTGTGGTTTTAATCCTGTAATCTTTTCTCTTGGCTTCAGTTGCTGATCTCCGATCTGAATCCTGTAAAATGCTTTTTGTAAATGTAGGCATGTTGCTGGAAATGTATGCATGCTAGTAAATTTTCTTTATCTCTCATAGCAGTAATGCTTTCAAAAAACTCTGTAGCACAGATAAGGATGTGCTGTACATGAATCTGTCCTTAGCTGACATGTGGTTTTGAAGTGTTTTCTTAGCCCATCCATAAGAACACTTCCAGTGTTTCCTTTGCATCTCTTTTTGCTTGTATTGGTCAAGAATTTATTGCAAAAGGTGAAATGTCTTTTCCAAAAATGCAAAAACACAGATCTCTAGTCAAATGCTACAGAGAAGTCTATAAATATCATGCAGATCATGTAATTGAAAAAGTGAATGAATTGTTTGAGCTCAGTGAATACATTGTCAGGTCACTTCTGGGGTCCTTCTCATTGGTTCATGGACAGGGTTATTTTTTGTGGGCTCTCCTTATCTCCTTTGTGAAGCTGTTTTTGTCACGTAGGTCCAGCAGTGAAGCAGCTGCCTACCCCAGCAGTGATCGGCAGCGCTACTACCTCCCTCTTTCCTCCTGCAAATAAATACTGTCATGTTTGTCCTGCGCCAGTCTGAGCTTTACTTTCATACTGCAGGTCCAATAGCACAATCTTGCGAAATATTTTCAGTTTCGAGAAAAAAACAGCAATGCTCCTTTCCCTGTCTTTGTGGCACTTTCAGCGTACATTGTGTTGTGTTGCAGATGGCACTGTGTCTCCCACAAGCTGCTAGGGTATCTAGAGATGCTCTAAGCCCTTGAAAGAAGAGAAATAATACCACCTGGAATTAGAAATATGCTAGTCATGGCACGGCTGCTACCTGCGGGGTTAACATTTTTTATCTCTGTTTTTTCATCTGCATGAAGGACAGCCCCAGAGCAGCCCTGTTTTCTTTGGCCGCTGTGCTATCGCAGGGCTGTGCTTCTCGCCAGCGTTCTCCCACGATCCAGCACTGTTCATCTTTTGGGTCTAATGCTTTTGTTAAATGGTTCTCTGCTGCCGATATTTATGTGGGGCATAGTGTGCTCAGGAGAGGCCCACCAGGATTTATATGCTGTCATGTAAAGCATGTTTTTGGAAATAATGGCATAATTGACTAAGAAAACAACCCCCTTTTGCAACAAGCCAGCCTGTCGTGATGGTTAGCACAGTGACCAAGGGCCACTGGTGAAATTTCAGCTCTTGAAAAATGATTGCTGTATTTATGATGTACGGAAAGCTTGCCGCGTGCCTCTGTTAAATGAGCAGAAGTATATTGAGGCACAACCAGAGCTCAGCTAGAAAAGGGTGTTAGTACAGCCATTAGTCCCTCTGATGTTTGAATGATTTGCCTTTGGGTGATGCTTTAAGGATCGTTCCCTGATTTTAGTTTCTGAGCGTGACGCTGCTAAAAATATCAGCAGTTTTCTCAGAATTTGCAGCAAGTTACATTCTCAGGAGAAAGCTGAAAGTTGCGAATTATTTGGGAAAACCAGCAGTTGCTTGGGGGTCTGAGCTGACTGGGATTTGGGGTTGGGCAAGCACTGATTGCAGGGGGTTTTCAGGCACTTCAATGTATTTGCGACACAAAGTGGTGGTCAGAGAGAGTGCTGTGAATTGCAGGCACTCTGCCTCTGTGCCCATCACAGTGCTCAGCAGCGTGTGGTTACTGACTTGCTGTGCTGTTTTGTTTCCCCGAGTACTGAGACTGGTGGACGCGGGTGTCAGGAGGGGACGGCTGTGTTTGAGGGCAAAGATTTCATGTGAGCGCCTGCTTTTTTTTGCGTGCGGTGATCTGGAGTATGGGAGGTCCCTGCTGATGAGAGTGCTTTGCAGTGAGCCTTTTCATCATGCCTACCGTGTGAAAACTCGTGAGAATCATGTTGCAGGGCTGTCCAGTAGGATGCTTAACTGGGTAGGTACAAGACTCTCTGTCTCTGGAGTCTTCTCAAGGAGAACAAGGACTTGCCTGTTTTCTTATACATTCATCCAGGCTGCTGACTTAATGGCTTGTGTTACTACACACTGCTGCCTCTCTTTGAGAGCTGCTGAGCAGGGTCTTCTAACCGCGACTTTGGTTTTGGTCCTGGTCTTTCGAGGCTGTCTCTTGTTCCCTGTTGACATTACGCAGTGCTAGCAAAGCCAATAACCCCTATTTTTTTGCCAGTTGCATTGACACCGCTGGCTGTTTTTTACACTTTCTGCCAGCCCTACATTTCCATGGGTCCCATGCCAGAGGTGGATGGGGTTTTGGAAGAGGTCAGCCCTGTAGTTGGTTCACATTGCAGTGGCCAGAATGGAGGTTCAGAAGCCCTGGGGTAAAATCTCCAGGGTGCAGCTCTAAGACATTAAAAGCCCTGGTATAAAGGCTTGTTGCTTGTAGGCATGCCAGTTCATGTATCTGCTTGTCCATATGCACATACGTAGGTATATACTGGCCCACTGCGAGCCCCATCTTGCACAGTCATCAAGAACAAATCCAAACCCAGCCCATAGTTCAGCTGGGATGAAGTACAAGCTGAAGTCCAGTCTTTGCATGGAACATCTGCCGGCAAAATAAATAATGCAGCAGCCTCCTAAATCCATGTTTACTTTGCACCTATAGGTTGAGTTGTGAAATGCAGTGAATCCTATCGCATACTCCCCACGTTTCCTGTTGACAATGAAGCAATAGAAGCAGGCTGGTATCCGTCCCCGCTGGAAATGCTCACGGCAAGGCTTCATTCCAGGAAAATCATTTGGGTTTTTCTGTAAACTAACTGAGTTGATCCATAACCTTTTGTCGGGCTGTGCCAGGGACATGTAATGCAGTAAAGGGGGAGGCCTTTTCCACTCCCCGCACTTCAGAGTGCTCTCTGGGTCAGGTATGATCCAGGAATGCAGTTGTAATCCTCGTTTGGTTAGAGGAGACCATTTAGTTTGCAGGGTGACATTGGAATTACTACTCCTTTCATGGCAGAGAGATTATGGCCATGTGGTTTTCCTTTCAGATTGGAGTTTTGGTTTCCATTTACAAGCGGTTCCTGTAAACAGAGTCTCTGTGCTTCATTTTTGCTAAAAGGCTTCTTGTCATAACACTTGGGGGGCTGTTTTATCTTGCCTTCAAACAAAGCCAGGTAGCTGGGCAGGCTGAGAGCAAGCTGCTCGTGCTCAACATTCCCTTTTACAGCAAGAGCTTCGAAGCAAATCACAGCAGACCATGCCGCCTCGGGCCACCAGCGTGCAGCTGATGGCAGTTTCTAAGGGTCTAAGATAGGGTGGTGATGGGTAACTTAGTGCAAGCTTAGGTAAGACAGATGGCAGCGTACAAGCAATGCTGGGGAGGGCCTCTGCTGTGCCTACCTCCCATCTACAGCTAACAGCATCTCTACGCCTGCCTGTGCTGATGGGGACAGGCAGGCTTTGGCTGTGGTGCCCACCCAGAGCCAGTCCTCATGAATTTGTCTGAGTCCTGCGTGAACCTCCTTAATCCTCTAGCCTCCACCTCACCCCAAATATTGCAGTTTCGTGTTGCAAGAAAAAGTGCTTGTTATCTGGTTTATTTAAGTCTGCTGCCTCATCACTTCTTTGGGTCCTCCCTGGATTCAACGAAGTGAGACGTGGCACAGCACTGCTCCTAACCCACCAGCTCCCCACTGTTCTTGAGCATCAGCCCTCTGTTCCACCTCCCTTTCACAGTCCCTTTTTTCCTTTTTACAGAATCACAGAATCCTCAGGGTTGGAAGGGACCTCTGGA
>VZSZ01000221.1:0-52823 GCA_013398815.1 Ibidorhyncha struthersii
ACCTGAGTCAAAAAGTTGTCATCAATGCACTGGAGGAACCTGGCACTCATATAAGCACATAAACGTAGGCATCCTAATCTCAAATTGCATCCTTCTTGTGGCATCAGCCTTGTCTACTGTGTTACTAGTTGTCAGTGTGGGTGAGAAAAGCTGGAAAGAATTATGGTATTAAATTCTCGTCTGCCGTTTCCCAAGAGCCAGAACGTTCCTTGTGGGTCAGGACGGATGGCTGAATAGGAGAGTGTAATCAGCATAGCTGAGATTGATTTATCTATAATAATAGAAGGCAAAGCAGTCAGAGCTTGGGGGAAAATGACTGGTTTTATTTTCCTAAAATTCAGGTTTCAGAAAAGCTTGGGTTATTCCGATCAGGGTAATTGTGGCAGCAGACTTAGGTTGATGTCTGCATTTCAATCTTGATGAATCCTTGGAGAGGCAGCTTGTTGTCTGGACCAAGGGAAAAAAGGATGCTTATGTGACTCGGAAGATATCTTTTTTTTTTTTTTTTTAAAGGTTAGGCCATCCAAGCCAATCCTTTCGAAATGGGTGAATAAGGGTTGCAAAAATGCTGATATCGGTGCACAGAAGATTTATGAGTCTCTATGTGCAGCGGAAGGCAGATGTAGATAAAGCAGGCAAGGTTAAATCATGCTTTGTCTGTAACTGTGAGCATGATATCAACGTCAATGTCTTTGACTGCAAGGTCCTTTGGGAGCCCTGTAGGGCACGGTACAAACATTAGCTGGTCAGCTACTACTCAGGCCGTGCCTTGTTTTGTAAATGTTGCTCTAAATAAATGTAATCGATAATGAGATCTTGTATTGAAAAATACACTGCTTTCTGTTCATACAATATAATTTTTGGCACAGCAGATTCCCCTCCCCTTACTGCTCTAAGAACTGGAGATGGGGTTTCCTTCAGTGTTCCAAGTAAGGGCCAAGGCTCATTTTCCACTCCCTTAACATGGGTTTAATGCCAGCATGGTGACATTTCCCTTAGTCCTGTTGTCATAACCTCAGTGGACTTAATCCAGCACATGGCTGACAGTAAAGAAAAATCAGGCGGTGTCAGTATTGCTAACAGCTTTTGTTATATGAACAGTCCTACCCTGATCCTTTCATATTTAGGACGTCAAATCTAAATTATTTAGACTTTTGTGATGAGCAAATGTTTGGAAGGTTATTTTTTGGGAAATATAGCTGGTTTTACTCTCTTTTTCTGGTGGGTAGCTTTGGCTTGTTAACATTTAGAGAATTTTTTTTTAGTTCTGCTTTTTAAAGATTTATTTTTCCAGTTAGAAATACCTCTATGGCTAAGTGACACAATAATTTGTAAAAATCAGTGGGGAAAACATCAGCTCCTAGGGGGAAACGTGGACATATTAGAAAGTTATTTTCAAAACTCTGCCAGAATTTAGTAAACTGTGTTTGAGAGGCATTATCCTCAGAAGGGAGGAGATCAGGAGTGAAGGAAGAGGCCCTCATCAGCTAGGATGTTCCTGTGGATTCCATAGCTGTAGTGTTTCAGCTCCTCAAAACCTCTAATGAGATTTTCTTCAAATAACTACTGATTGCTGTTAGATTGGATTGGATTACGTTAGATTAGTGTTACTCCAGTTTTACAGACAGTGGGACTGAGAAACAAGGACAGCAGGGACCAGATTTTGAAAGATATTTAGGCGCTTATGCATTAAAACATGACATTTGGTGGTCTCAGCACAAGTGTCTGCCACTACATGGGAGGTGGGAGCTCTTTGAATTTTTCTTTTTTCTTTTTTTTTTTTCTTGTTACTTTCTTTTTTGAGCATCCAAGGAGTGCTTTCCTGAAACTTAGGTCATGTAATTTTGAAGCCCACCTAACTCTCCCGTGTTCCACTGGGCAGTTTGTGGAGGAGCAAAAGAAAGGAGTCCAGGTTTCACCATTGTCTATCAATAAATGAACCGCTCAATTATTTTTCCTCTGGCTGGCAGAAGCAAGGTGTTTGTACTCAGGTGGTCTGGTGGCATCTGTGGAGACCACTGGCCGTTGCTGGAAATGTAGGTTCCTATCTTGCATTGATTTCATTAGGCTCATGCATCGAAACACTTCAAATGCTTTAGCCCTTTAAAACTGCTCCTGGGTGATTTTCACTTAGGAGTATCCACTGCCATCAGGAATAACAGCTTCATGTGCAGTCCCTTGCTGCCATCTTCTATCAAATATGCAATCCATTTTGTGCAAATGAAACACCTAGACCATCGTTTCAGGTAAATTTAAATTTGGCCTTTGAATTATATTTAAATTAACTCAGATAAATGGATTGCATTTGTAAATATTAATTTTGTGTAGTCAGAATTGGGGACCATATATGATAATGGGAGGACACTCCACAGTGGTATTGAGGTGAAAATTTGCAAGCTAAGTCCAAAAATGTCATCAGCTTTGCTGCCACTAACTCTGGAAATAAGTAAGGAGGTTAAAAGCATGCCTAAAACACAGATGAGATTTGGTTTCTCCTGTTAACACCTTTCCAGCCATGTTTTAAAAGAAAGGCATCAGCTTTCCCTGGCTCTCTGGGGAAAAAAAAGATGTTGATGTGTCCAGGTGAAGACTGGGCAGTGTGAATCCGGAGTAGGTGGGAGTCTCCTCTCAGCCCGAAGGGAGAGAAGGATGCAGAATTCAACATGTCCCATTGTTTAGCTTCTGCGGGTGGGCTGGTGCCCAGCAGTTTCAGGAGGTTTCATGCTAGTTTTCAGGAAGGCCCTGTGCAGTAAAATGACAAGATCTTATTTTGAGATGCTTAATTCTCCACAAGGCAGTACATATAATCTAGGGTTTTGGACTTCACCAGTGTTTTCTCCATTACTAAGTTTTTTATGGACTCTTCACACTAACAATTATAAACAGTCTTCCTGTGCTTACTACATATTGTGAAATATCCTATATATCACACAAGTAAGGAACACTCGTGCCCAAAACTCCTATGGGATGAATAAAGAATACTACTAATTGTTTATTATTTTTAAGGTCACAATCCTGCAAAAGGGATTTTCTGGGATCTTTTGTTTCATCTGATCAGGTCTGATGACTTTCTGCATGCCATGCCATGAGATGTGAGAAGATGTAGTTCCTTCATGGGGCTTCTGCTGAGCAAAGCTCCTCCATGACATTTAATTAACTCCAGTTTGCAAAACTCCGAACAAAAGCCACTGAGAATCTCCTTCCTTTGCTTTTTCCCCGTGTTTGCTGCATGCAGAGAACAGGAACAGGGGACTGTATAGTGACCTGAGTGTTTTAAACTATGATTTTTTTCTGAATGCTACTTGACACCTTTTCACAGAGGACCTCTGTTCCCCAGCACTGTTTATGGGTGGGGAAGCTTGTCTTGAGTGAAGCTCTGAGGTCTCCTCTTTCAAGCCCAAGTTTTTGTTCACTTGGACTCATACACACTATGCTAATCACTAGAGTGCTCTGCTGCTACTTAAACTATTTTGATCATGAGATTTTGGCATTTTTTTTCTCTTCGTAACACTCTTGTTTTCTGATTTCCTTCATTCTATGAAGGGAAAAGGGTGGTGAAAGCTTTTTGAATACATGCATGCTTATTTTTCTGTAAGCTGACTTGTATCCTCCTGCCTCGCTGTGGCTTGAAATGAATTTTAGATTTTCAGAGCAGTCATATGCACCAGTAAAGAGTCTTGCTGTCTAAGCAGGCACAGTGCTTCTGCAAACCTGCCTCTTCCTTCAAATATAGATCAGAAAGATAGCAGACTGAGAAAACCACGCTGTTTAGGAACAAATAGTGTGTTTTACTGAATCAGAACAAGCGGGCTGCAATGATGTACTATTGGTGTGCATCATCTCACCTGCACATTGGTTGCACTTACGGATTGATAGGTGACAATAGTTGGCTGCTACTTTAAGATCATAGCTGTGCCCTGTGCTTGTGGGCAAAGTTTCAGAAGAAAATGTGAGTGTTATATGAGCAGTTACAGCATATTTTGACCTTGATCTTTGGTTATAGCCAAATACCACAAGGGAAATTCAGGAAGGCACAGGGAACAGAGATGGCTGGCACTAGCTTCTGGCATCCCAAGAAACTACCGCAGCAGCCGTAGATCAACAGTGAGGGACCAGTTGAGTCTCAACACTGTCATGACGCTGGAATGTTTGACTTACGTTGGGAATGTGGTACCTAACTCTGGCATGCCATTCCCAAAAGAAAGCTACCCTTTCTCCTCTGGCATAACCTTTGTGTGTGAAACCTTAAGGCCAAAGAGGAGTAGCAGCACTGTATTTTTGCAGCCAGCATGGCTCTTCTCAGTAAAGCTCTTCTTACTCTCTGGGTGGCTGCCAAACATTGCAACCTCTTCCCGTCAGAGAGTGTCATGCAATGCATGTCCATGCTTTTCTGGCTTAGCAAGCTCCCCGCTCTCTTTGAACTTCACAGCACCCTGGTGATGGAGATCCTGATCTCCAGGGGGTCAAGTCAAGAAGTCTTCACATGCCAGTTGCAAGTAGAGGCTGTTGCATGGTGTGCAATATTGAGTGCTCCGTCCAACTCCTGTGCTACTTCTAAGGCTCCTTCTCTCCGCCTGCTCTGAGCAGAAGGTCTCAAACCTGTCTGAGAATCACGACTGTTCTGTCTAATTTGGTTTTATCTTTCGGCAGCAGCAAATTAACTATTTTCCAATAAACGCCAGATATAATAGTAAGTTGCATACTGAATTCTGTGCCTTTCTTTAACATCTTTGATTTTTGTTGTGTTATGGAGAAGCTACGTGATTTTTTTTCCCTAGGAAAAATAAACATTGTTGGTCCTGACTATTTGATTTTTGCCTGTCCCTTCATTTTTAGACTGTGCTGTAGTTTCAGTTCAGTTTGTGCTGATAGGTTTAGCACTTGTGGTGAGTTTGCATATTTTTAAGATGAGAACGTATGTCAAGCTATCCTTTTTTTTTATTCTCTTCAGCTTTTCAACTTGGATCTTGGCCTCTTTTTGGTAGGTTGAATGGCCAATATTTGCACCTGTTGACTGCTGTCTTGGCATCTGAGGGGTTTGGGTTCCCAACCTGAGATTTCTCCAGTGAGGGGACTGTTTCTCCCACAGGAGAAGAATGAGGTCATTTATTCAGCAAAGTTAGGTAGCTGCATATCACTTTTTAAAAATCCTAACCAAAGTATATATAGTTTGTTTTTTTTTTTTTTTCACTGTGGAATTCATCTATTTAGATATTTTTTTAAAAGCAGCTCCCTTTCATAAGAGGAAAGCATTTACCATGACATCCATTTCATCCTGCCCCTTTCCATCTGAAAAGGCTTAAGTTGCAACCTGTTTGGTTTTCACTGACTTCTGTAATTCTCTTTTAAAGTTCCTTTCACGGTGCACTGCAGAAGGAAAAAAAAAGAAGAGGCATGGAGACATTTTATATGCTAAGGAGGCTACTTCAGACAGAGGCAATTAACTGGCGTTGTGCAGCTCATACACGAAAATCGGGAGATGTGAACTAAAGATAGGTCTTTGAAAATGTGATTAACAGGCAGAGCTTGAAAGACTCCTGCATTGAGTTTGTGTGGCAGGGTTTNGACCCACCAGTGGCCAAGGCTGAGCCCATCAGCGATGGTGGTAGCGCCTCTGGGATAACATAGTTAAGGTGCAGAAAAGTTGCTGCACAACACAGCAACAGCAGCTGGAGAGAGGAGTGAGAATATGTGAGAGGAACAACTCTGCAGACACCAAGGTCGGTGAAGAAGGAGGGAGAGGACATGCTCCAGGCACTGGAGGAGAGATTCCCCTGCAGCCCATGGTGAAGACCATGGTGAGGCAGGTTGTTCCCCTGCAGCCCATGGAGGTTCACAGTGGAGCAGATATCCCCCTGTGGCTCATGGAGGACCCCACACTGGAGCAGGTGGATGCCCAAAGGAGGCTGTGTCCCCATGGAGAGCCCATGGTAGAGCAGGTTTGCTGGCAGGGCTTGTGACCCTGTGGTGGACCCACGCTGGAGCAGCCTGTTCCTGAAGGACTGCACCCCGTAGAAAGGACCCGTGCTGGAGCAGCTCATGAAAAACCGGAGCAGTTCATGAAGAACTGCAGCCCATGGGAAGGACTCAATTGCAGAAGTTCATGGAGGACTGTCTCCTGTGGGGGGGACCCCATGCTGGAGCAGGGAAGAATGTAAGGAGTCCTCCCACTGAGGAGGAAGGAGCGACAGAGACAACACCTGATGAACGGACCTCAACCCCCATTCCCTGTCCCCCTGCGCCACTCAGGGAGGAAGGAGGTAGAGAAATGGGGAGTGATGTTGAGACTGGGAAGATGGGAGGGGCGGGAGGAAGGTGTTTTAAGATTTGGTTTTATTTCTCATTACCCTACTCTGTTTGGATTGGTAATAAATCAAACTAATTTCCCCAAGTCGAGTCTGTTTTGCCCGTGACAGTAATTGCTGAGTGATCTCCCTGTCCTTATCTCGACCCAGGAGCCTTTCATTATATTGTCTCTCTCCTGTCCAGTTAAGGAGGGGAGTGACAAAGCGGCTTTGGTGGGCACCTGGTGTCCCACCAGGGTCAGCCCACCACAACTCTTGCTGCAGCAGACTGGGCCGAGGGCACGGTGATTTGATCCTGGGTCGTAAACAGTTTCCTTACTGCAAACCAAGATGAGGATCTTGGTTCCCTCCATCCTCAGGCTGACAGGTATGGGGTAATTTTGCTCCATGCTGGATGGAGGCAGCCCAGAAGTCTCTTATGTAAAAGTAGTCTATGATTTTTTTTTTTTTAATATACCAGTCCCTACTGAATTATTTTTTGGGATATTTAACAAAAAAAGAATGCACATGCTGCCCATCATAACAAAACAAGTTTTCTAAGCTGTGTTGGTCTCTGTTTTTACTTATTACAGCTGTGCAAAGCTGATGAGAAATGCTGCCAAACAGAAATCCTCTGCTGCCTGGAGCAGCCTCTTTGAGAGGGGCGAGCGACTTCCCGCAGGTGCATGGCTACTGAAATCAGCCCTACGCTCCTGCTGACCACAAGCTTAGGATTTAATTCAGCTCACTGGCTAGTAACTCAAACGTAAAGTACAGTACTGATCGGTGTCATTTTTATTTGTTTGTGCAAGAATCACATGTGGTCAAATGCTTTGCTGGTGTCGGTGCTGCTGGAGTCAGTGGAAATGTGCTTCTTAACACGAGCAGAAATTCTGGCACAGCTTCATCGTAAACAGTCTGACACCCCCAAGCAGGGCTCACGTGTGTGCTGCAACTGCTCAGCACCAAGCAGGAGAACGTCTGTGGGAGTGGAGGACTGGTTGGATCTACCGAAAAGTTCAGTCATCCGACAAACGAAATAGCAAGACAGAGAAAACCAGCTACTAATTCCTCTGCAGATTATAATACTGAGAAAGGGTCCTACTCCAGGAGTACCAAAGGTATACAGATCAACTTTGCAGTGAGTCAGGGGCCAAAATCATCTTGTACCTGGGCAGTAGTCCAGTAAAAGCCAGATCTGTGCTCTACACAACAGTTTTTCCCTGGTTCATCCTGAAACATTGCATTTCTGGGGCTTATTTTATGCATATGAAATATGGCTAGGAAAGCCAAGATGGAAAATTCACAGATACCTTCTCAGACAGGAGTTGGGAGGTCTCTGTCTACATGTGGTTTTTATAACATCTTTTTTTTTTTTCAGGCTCAGAAACCCAAGTGTAAACCCAAAAGCTTGGGGTTGTCATGTGAATTTGTGACATAACTTGCACACTGGTCCATAAGGCAAGAGGTGATTTACTTTCTTTCATCAGTGCAGTTTTTCACTGAGAGAGGAATTATGTGTGTCCTTTGTTTAATATATAAAGTAATTCAGCCTGCTACTGTATGTTAAAAATTAGGGATTAGCTCAGTCTGTAAAATTCCTTTAAACTGAAGGACTTGGGGGGGGGGCGGGGGGCGGGCAGGGTCCAAAGTGGCAACACTCATGCTATTGCATCTGGGGAATAAGCCAAGTCAACCAGAGCAGCAACAAATGTCCCTTAGCTGCCTCCCAAGATGTGAACCAGAAGACCAACCACCTCAAGTGTACGTATACCAATGCACACAGCCTGGGGAGAAAACAGGAGGAACTGGAGCTCTGCACCCAGTAGAAAGTTATGATATTGTAGGAATAACTGAAACACAGTGGTACAATGCACATGACTGCAGGATTGCAATGTATAGCTGTATCTGTTTTGGAAAGACAGACAGGGAAGAGGAGGAGGAGTCGTCGCGCTCTATGTTAAGAAGAACCTTGAATGTATAGAAGTCAACTACAGCGATTGTGGAAGCCCTATCGAATGCCTCTGAGAGAGGGGTCGTCTCCAAGGGGGATCTTATAGTAAGCATCTGCTATTGACCTCCAAACAAAGATGATAAGGCCAACGAAGCAATATTTAGGTCACTTAAGCAAGCTTCGAGTCAACAGAACCTGGCTCTTATGGGTGATTTCAACTACCCAGGCAAGTGTTAGAAGAACAATACAGCACCTCACATGTCATCTGTCAAGTTCCTGGAATGCATAGAGGACTGCTTCCTTATAAAAATGTTAGATGTGCCAACCAGGAATGAGGCACTGCTGGACTTGCTACTCAGAAACCAAGAAAACCTGCTTTGTAACATCTCAGCTAGTGATAGCCTTGAATGCAGTGATCACAATGTTGTTGTGTTTGGGATCCCGCTGAGCATGCTGGAGGTTAGTACTAAGACAAAGGTTTTAGATTTTAAAAGAGCAAACTTCAGCTTGCTCAGAGCTCAGTTGGGAAGGATTCTGTGGGAAGTTCCCATGGAGGATAAAGGAGCTAGCGAGTGCTGGGATTTTTTCAAGAATGCTCTTCTGGAAGCAAAAAACCTGTTCATTTTCTTTAAAGGTAAGGGAAGTAGTCTGAAGAAGAGACCCCCTTGGCTTTACTGCGAGCTTCCGAGTCTGCTCAAAAACAAGAGAGAGGTGTACCAGAGATGGAAAAGTGGACAAATGCCCATTGAGAACTACAGGGGCATTGCCAGCGCATGCAGAGATGCAGTTAGAAAAGCAAAAGCTCAGCTTGAACTGAAATTGGCCAGAGATGTCAAAAACTACAAGAAAGGGTTCTTCAGGTAGGTAAACAACAAACAGAAACAGAAAGAAAATATTAGCCTGCTGTTAAACAGGAGAGATGAATTAGTTGCCAACAATGCTGAAAAGGCAGAGTTTCTTAACACTTTCTTCACCTCTGTCTTTACCAGCACTGTTCAGTCCTAGGCCTTGGGAACAGCAATCCAGGTTGACGCAAACACAGACCCACTGCCAGTGAAGGAAGAAGAGTGTTCACTGCAAACTATTACAGGAGCTTGACCCCTACAAATTGATGGGCCCTGACAATATCCGCCCAAGGGTGTTAAGAGAGCTGGCTGACATTGTTGCAAGACTGCTTTCCATAATCTTTTAGAAGTAGTGGAGATCAGGGGATGTCCCAGAAGACTGGAAGAAGGCTAATGTCACCCCCATCTACAAAAGGGCTTGAAGGACGATCCAGGAAATTACAGGCCCATCAGTCTTACTTTTGTCTCTGGGAAGGTTATGGAACAAATCATCCTGGGGGCTATCACAAGTCAAATGAAGCACGTGATTGGGAAAAGCCAGCATAGATTCACCAAGGGCAAATCGTGCTTGACAAATCTGATCGCCTTCTATGGCAAAGTAATGGCTGATGTGGGGTGAGCAGTGGACATTGTCTACCTGGATTTCTCCAAGGCTTTTGACACGGTTCCCCACAGCCTCCTCCTAGAGAAAATGATGTGTTATAGTCTAGACAAGTGGTCTGTGCGGTGGGTGGTGAACTGGCTGACAGGCCGCACCCCGAGGGTAGTGGTCAGTATCTCCTTTTCAAACTGGCAACCTGTCACATGTGTGGTCCCCCAGGGATTAATATTGGGCCCAACAGTGTTTAATACCTTCGTAAGTGATCTGGATGATGGGATACCCTGATGAAGTTTGCTGATGATAACAAACTGAGTGGGGAAGTGGACACTTTGGAAGGGAGAGCCACCCTTCAGGAAGACTTGGGTAGGCCGGAAAAGTGGGCTAACAAGAACCTTATAACTTTATGAAGTTTAACAAGGACAAGTGTAAGGTGTTGTACCTGGGAAAACATAATCCAGGAGTGCAGCACAGGCTGGGATCTACCCAGCTGGGGAGCAGCTCCGTGGAAAGGGACCTGGGGGTCCTCGTGGACAACAAGCTCAATATGAGCAAATAGTGTGCTGCAGTGGCAAAGAAAGCCAACAGGATGCTGGGTTCCATCAACAAGAGCATCACCAGCAGACAAAAAGTCATTATCCCAGTCTACTCAGTGCTTGTCAGGCCACGCCTGGAATACTGTGTTCAGTTTTGGTCTCTGCTGTACACAAAAGCTGTGGATAGGCTGGGAGGGTCCAGAGAAGGGCCACAAAGATGATCAAAGGACTGAGAAGCCTGCTGTATGAGGAAAGGTTGAGCGAACTCGGTTTGTTCAGCCTTGAGAAAAGAAGGCTTAGGGGAAATCTTATCATCATATTCCATTATTTAAAGGGTGGCTACAAAGAAGATGGAGACTCCCTTTTTACAAGGAGTCACATGGAAAAAATGAAGGGTAATGGGTACAAGTTACTTCTGGGGAGATGCCAATTTGGACACAAGAGGAAGATTTTTCACAATGAGAACAATCAGCCATTGGAATAATCTCCTCAGGGAAGTGATGGATTTCCCAACACTGGACACTTTTAAGATTCAGCTGGACAGGAGGCTGGGCCATCTTGTCTAGACTGTGGTTTTGCCAAGAAAGGTTGGACCAGATGATTCTTGAGGTCCCTTCCAACCTGGTATTCTATGATTCTATAATTCTATGATTCTATGAATTCATCTTTGCATTTCTAGATTTTCCTATCTGGTATTTTGGGGGGCTAATGATACCCATGGAGCTGGCACTGTTCAAGCACTGTCTGGTTCAAGTACTGATGGGCAATTAGAAGACATTGTCCTCTTTAGCTTGCCACAGGGATGTTTTGGGCTCCTCTGTTATTTGTCCGAGTGTATATCCTGTCTTGAAAATAAATATCTGGTGTTCCAAATACTATCTCTTCTTCTCACTTTCCTAATTAGTATGGTTCTGCAGGTTAATTACAGAGAGTTGTGGTGGTTAATTATGTGAGTTACTTGCTCAGGAGTTGTTGACCTGGAGACATTACTTCATTGGTAGTCTGAGCTTTTTTCTTTCTCTTTCTCTCTTTTCTTCTTTTTCTTTTTTTTTTTTTCTTTCTTTCTTTTTTTTTTAACAGCTCCCTCTTAACTTATAATCTACTCTGTATTACAAAGTGTGGATTGCTGACAGGTTCAGGTCTGGTGATTGCAAAGGCTAGTTCTATTAACCAAACCTGTCCCCTTTGTTTCTAGACACGGGGTTTGTGCTTTGGGAACTATTGGCTGCAGTTTTAGTGCCACCTTTTATAGCAGCTTCTCTAGTTTCCAGTGCATTTTATTCAGGGATTTAGGTAGATGTCACTGATAATAGAAAAATTTCAGTACCTGTTTGAAAGCTGCAGAATAGTCAGGCATTGTAGCATTTGAGCCTGTAATACAGGCTGTCCATGTGTTAATGTGGCTAATGGAAGAACAGAGACTCTGAATCTCTCAGTAGTAATGCAGTGCATTAGCCTGTGATTCAGTGTTGACTGAGCTGGCACAGTTTTGCTTGAAATATTTGAAGGCAGAGCTCTGTTGACCAGTCCTGAAGTTTTTCTTGCAGCACTGCTCTTGCTCTAAGCACACCGATATGTATGGAAGCAACCCACGCCCCTGCCGCGCACATAAATCTAACGCAGTAGTAACATAGTCTTTTTTTTACCCCCATAATATCAAGAGAGACCCACTTCAAGTCTCATACGAGCAGACTGCAGAAGTGATTAATGATGTAATTGGATCCAGCCAATTTCTGCTCATTCAAGTTTTTTACACAAGGAGCCAGAATACATAAAAATCTATAAAGGATGAGATTTCAATTCTGCACTTTTTTTTTTTTGTGCGTGAGTCAATTGCTGAGACTGGAGCTGATTAAAAATCAGAATTTACCTTTCCTCCAAAATTTTGTCAAAATTGGTATGATTGTGTAAACAGAGCTGGTTTCCTCAGTCTGGCTTTTCCTGATGGAAATCTATTCCAGTGGAAATCTTCTGCCAGATCTTGTTGAAGAATATATGGATCCTAAACCTGCTGTGACTGAGGAATAAGGAAGTTGTCTCCTTGTGTGTTTAAAAAAAATAAATTTAAAAGTCCACAACAACAAGAGGAACCACTGTTTTGGGACATTTCTCCATCCATCTCCTGTTTCAGCTCTCGGTCTGAGCAGAATTCCTGAACACTGATCTTCATTTCTGGGAGAACAGTTTTAGCATGTATGTAGCCGTGCACGTCTCTTTGGAGCAAACAAAGCATTACACAAAACTAGATTCAAGAAAATATAAAATTAAATTATATAAATACATTTATTGCCGGTGATGGAAAACTGTAGGTGTGTGACAGAGGCATATGCAAACTCAAGATGCAAAGCCTGCTATCAGGGAGCTGAATATGCTGTCAGATAAACAAAAAAAACCCTGTAGAAGGCAGCAGATTCATAGTAACATTCAGAGAGGTAATATATTCCAGGTAAAAGACAACCATCCTTATGTATATCCTTCAATTGCACGTGCCAAATTACATCACGGAAGTATACTTTCTTACAATGAGTATATGTATCTTCTAACATCAATGCTGAATTTGGCTTATTGGCTCAATTCCGTTCTTTTTAGTTGTTTGTGTGAATAGTATTTCTAACAAAGTTAATTAAGCAGGTCAGTTTGTGGGGTTTTGCCAGCTTCTCCAGCGTTTCTCCCAGCACAACTGGTCACTGGCTAAAAATCTTCCAGGGAGGGTCAAGTGTTGGCAGGAATAAGTCTCACTTCCCACGGGGACTTGGCTGGGGCCTCGAGTTGAAATGGAAATGTCGCTGGTTTGCTGCAGTACAGAAGCAGACATGCTTCTTTCCCAACACTGACATCCCAGATGTGCTTCCCACATTATTTGAAATTCATGGAAATTAGATATTTATAGCACTGCGCTCATTAATTCAAACAGAAATGGAGTCCCAAATAGTAAGCAAATGTTTTCAACTTTCATGTGCTCAGTTGCATCAGCCTATTCTTAGCTTATTCATTCCAGGTTGTGATCAAACTGGATTAAGACGTGCATTCATACGCAGTGACAAGTTTGACGCAGTGCCTTGAAAGGTGGGAGGATAGTTAACTGATTTCTACAGCTATCAAAGTATTTGCTTGTAATTAGCAATCAGAAGCATGAAAGGATTTTGTTGCAGCAGGGATAAATCTTTAAATAATGCCAGCACATTTCCCAAAGCTCGCCTTATACTGGCCTCTGTGGTTAATGCAAATGAACAGAACTAGAGATGAACCAAAGGAAAAAGTGGCACTGGATAGAAAGGGGCAAAAATCAAATATCTTTTGAGAAGATGTCTATCACAGAATCACTTTGCGTTTGAATTGCAGTAAGCCTTTTATTAGAGATGTGTGCTAGTTGCTTTTTAAACTGCTCTAAGAGAACGTCCCTACTGTTCATCATCCCCCAAAATAAACAACAAATAACATGTGAAGCTTGGAATCAGACAGGCAAAGTGTTTTGCTCACCGTCTCATTGCAGGTCAGTGGAAGAAGATGGGGGGAGGCTTGTAGATCCCCATTTCCCACTGCTTAGGCATTACTGGCTCTTCTCAGTAGCTGCTGTCTGGGGTATTTTTGGTCCTGAGAGCTCTTGCCGATGGACAAAAGGGATAACCCGGGTGCCTCCGGCTGCTGCTGGTGAACTCAAATGGCAGGAAGATGTAGCTTGGAGCATTCAAGCTGTCTCTGTTTTGGGGCATACGCATGTACTTTGTACCCTGGAGTACAAGCTTGAAACAGCTTGTTGGGGGGGGATCTATACAGCTGACTAATTGTGGTAGGTGGTTTTTCTGTGCCAGGAAGTGACTGTCTCCAGCTGACCACGAACTGCAGGGGAAAAATTCCACCTGAGTGTGCAGAACAGATTTCAGCTGAGCTCTGGAGAGACACGGGTGCTGCTCTCAGCCCTGGTGGCTCTGGCACGGACCAGGAAAGTGGAGGACCAAGCTTCAAGTCTCTGGTGTGTTAGGCAAGATGATGACCGTCACCTTAAATGAGTTCTGATCTCTTCTGGACCAAGTCTGTTGGTTCTCTGTCAAGAGAAGACTGACTTCTCTGGTGTGGCCTGAAACCTGGGTGCCAGCAGCTGGCTGGAAGTCCTGGGCCACTGTGGTACAACTTGTTCCTCTCCCTGCTGCGCTCCGAGTGTATTGCTACCCCATAATCTGCCAGAAACAGATTTTGGATTGAGTGTTAGTGGGATTGAATTGTCCCTGGTATCCCCAGGCACAGTGTTCCCTTCTCTGCTGCTGCTTCCCTCTGTGGTCTCTTCTGTAATGCCTGGTCCGTATGGAGAGGCGGCAGGAGAAGGGTACGTGATGTCCCCGTGCAGAACTGCCTGCACGTTTCTGTTCCTTTAGACTGATGGGCTGCCTCGACTCCAGTAGATTAAATGTGCCTGGGACAGTTCTCAGACACTGAAGCCATCTGGCATAAACTGCCTGCATCTCTGTTGCTAACTTCTTGGAGCCTCCCAAAAAGCATGCCGATTGCTTTTTGGCATTGGGCCAGCACCTGTGTTAATTCCCAGAGTGCACCCGGGAGTTGCTTGGGGGAGCACTAGGTGACGAGGGCAAAAACCATGCCTGTGACTGTGTTAACAATTTAACTTTGTAAAGGCCTCAGTAACAGTGCTCATGAATGCTCCTCGGCACTGGTTAGTTTATTAGCACAGAGACATGTGGCCCTCTCCCTTTTTCCTTTCAGGGGACCAGTCCCACAGTCATCCCCAGTGCTCCTGGGTGCACAGGGGGAAGGAAAATGCCAACATTGTGAGGCCTTAGGGAAGAGAACAATCTTCTCTTACAATCATGCAATTTCCTGATTTCTCCACAAGTCTCCAAGCTAGGACTAAAATCCGGAGGAAAACCTCTCCTGAAGTATTTTGCTTATTCTCACAAGTCAGTAAGTAGTTTCATGGCATCTGTAGAGAATGGCAAAATGAAAGGACTGAAAATGAACACTGGCATCCCAAAGGCACCTTGGCTTGTTTTCAGTTTCTTTTCAAGGTAGCCATTCTGTTACTTAGATATTGGAGGCACTTGGGCAGAGCTTCTTCTTTAAAGACCATGAATTGATAGACTATGTGTCAAAATGCAATTTAAAAATAAAAAAGGCACATAATAAAAACAATATCATTCCATAACTCTTAGTACCATTAAACCAGTCAGCAGGGGATGTAGAAGTCACCCAGGAAAGAAAAAGCATGATAATTTTTTAGAAGAACATAGGCTGCTAAATTACTTTGCAGCTTCCAACCATCTGGGGAGAAAAATAAAGTATGCTCATCCCTGCTTGAACTGATGAATTGAAACTGCAAAAAAAAGGCTGGGTTTCTGTATTGCTGGTCTGCATGTTAATTCAGAGCCTGGAGCTGGTGGATTCTGCATTGACTGAGCATAGTTAGCACAGCGGACGTGTTGAGAACTTGCCTCTCTGATATAGTCTGGATAATTTCATGCTGGTGGAAATGGTTGCTCAGTGGCATGTACAGAGAGAGTAAGATCTTTAGTCTGGTTGCCTGGGGAAATGAGGTGTTACGTGATCACAATGTGTGTGTGAATGCACACTTGCTTCTCCTGCTCCTCCCCAGTAGTTTTTTGATTCAGCTGGCCAATATCAACTAGGTCTGATAAAAGGCCCAACAAGTTTCATGAAAATCAGTGGCTTCATAGAGAAGAGAGACTCTTTTGTGCCTCCACCATATAAAAGGCTGCCATATGGATTTACTCACTGGGACACTGGAAGCACTGTACAAAGGAGGATTAATAGGAATGCTCCAGCCTAGGGAGAAGCATCAGCAGAAGTCGGCACCTTTTTAGATATCAGAGAATCTAGCCATTAGCCACAGGGCCATGGCACACCAGACTTCAGTAGCTCCATTGCCCAAGGAGCTATTTTCCCTTGTTTTTCTTTCTCTCTGCTCTTCCAGCCAGCAATATAATGCTGTTTTAAAGGCTATGGGTCACTAACAAATAAAGAAGGTATGGCATCCTGCTCAAGACTGCTGGAAAGTGGCCCAGTAAATAAATTACTAGGAAAAGAACAGCCATCTAGAGCACGCTGCCTTCCTGAGGCAACAGCATAGTGGTGAAGCATCAGATCTCTACATCTTCCTTTGAACTTGTGGGTGTTCCTGCCGTAAGGAAAGGCTGGGCCCTTTGTGGGTGAGGAGCAGCTATTGCTGTGAGGTTTGGCTGTGTCATGATGGGGTTATGGACCTTTTGTAGCACAGCCTGTGACTTGTGCTCTAAGGACCAGCAGATAAAAGGGAAGTGTGTAGTTTTTAGCAGGTCATGCTCATTTTTGGAGTGAGCAGGTTATTTGCAATGTAACAAGTTGCTTATGAGAGGTGGGATTCCTTGGGCAAATGACCCCTGTACAAAGCCCCAGGTCTATGGGGCTCGTGGTGACCCAGGGGAGGCTGAGCTCACACCCACTAACGACTCCAGTGACAGCACAAGTGGAAATGGAAGGAAAGCCATTTCTGTAGGAACAGTTGGGCAGAAAACAATAATATCTTTGTCCAGACTTAGTGTCCCTTGATGCCTTTCACCAAAGCATGGTTATGTGTGCAAGAATTAAAAGAGAATAAGGAATGAAAACAGGTAATGAGCAGTCTGAGCCACACTCAGAAGATGTGATTGTACATGTGAGTGCCGTTTATCTAGATACATCTTCAAATAAGGACTTCCACACTCTCTTCCTTTGCATGAGAGGAGCTCTGTGTAAGCATTCATGAAACTATCCCACTATTATCCTTTATCATCCTTCAAAATATTGTTCCTTGCCATCCCTCATTCCCTTCCCTGTCCCTCTCCTCTCTGCCTGTCTATCTCTATGTGCTGTCTCCTATCTGGAATTTGGCTTGAGATTTCTGGTGCACAAGCTCTCTTTCTGTTCTGATTTATATAGCACATTGCACAATAGGTCAGAGCTCATACCTGATGAAAATATGGTATTACTTTTATAATAGTCATACTTTACACACACACACAGATATTTACTCATATTTACTCCACGTTTTGGAAATGACAAGAGAAATGTGAACTCTCTGTCATTTTCCAGGTAGAGTTGCTTGTATGATTCTAGGATTCATTTTATTTTGTGGGCTTTTTTTCCCCAACTGCAAGGGACTTTATCCAGAATTTTAGTGTTTCTCTTTTCCCTTGGGCCTGGTTGGAGTTTGGCTAGCACTTTATCAGGTCCTGGGTCCTGTTCCTGCCTTATTTCTTGGGTTTTTTTTAGCATTTTTGGTAGTAACCTGCCCAATTACATCCCCACTGTATCCTTACGGTAGGATCTTCTCCCACTTCCAGCAGTAGCTTGGATAACAGCAGCAGCATTTTACTCTTGATGCACAGCCCTGATTCTCTTTGCTACAGGGAGTTACGTGCTTGAGTTCATCCAACCTTTCTGACAGATTTAAGTGAGAAGGCTGGTCCTCTGCAGGCTCTCTTTATAGTCAGTAGGGTTTGATGGACATGCCCAAAAGTAATTTTTCCCCCTGATATATGAAACGTTCTGCACAAGCATCTGTCCTAGAGCTTCCAGCCTTGGCCTGGGCAGTGTCAATGTTTGGCCATTGTGTTTCGTGCACTGGAAAAGGTTGCACAACTCTCATATATTAGGAAAATAGACTAGTAACGTCACTGCTGTTTTGATTTCTATTATAATAAGAAGTAAGGCATTTGGTAATGAGTTTTACTTAAGTATGGCTTTTGTTTTATGACTACATTGCTGTAGTTTATATGACTAACTGTATATTTAACAAACTTAAAAACAAGGTTGATAGATCAACAAATAGATAATTAATGAAGATACATGAGTTACAAATGAAGAAGCACAAGCTAAGATCTTTGGAGTCACCTGAAGAACAGTGTAAAAGGAAGTTTGTGAGAGCTGATCACCCAGGGTAGAGACTGGCTAGCTGACACAAGGCACTGATGATGGAGTAAGGAGATTACAGTGTGGGACTGAAACTCTACCTTGGCAGATAATCTGTATTTTGACCTCTTTTGAAGAGGCCATAGCTGAACTTATTGAGGGAAACCATTCCTGGGCATAGACTGTGCTGAGAAGTAGCTGCACTCCCGACTTAGTGCCTTGAGTCAAGCGACGAAAGCCAGGTGGGATGACTCTGGATCATTCTCTATCTTTTTGTACACATGTGAAAACTAAGAGCCATGTCCTACGACTTTCTCGTGAGGCATCCATTCCATATTTTGCATCCCATATTTCTAAAACCTATCAGAGTATGTCTGGGGTGCAAGGGAGACAGAACCCACCAATTTATCAAGAGAAGTAATGTTTCATTTAAGTTATTCCATTGTTGTTTAATGTATTCATCGTCATATTACTCCTGGAAGGCAGGGAAGTCCTCCTTGAGCCTTTCTGCAATTGGAAACTGTGGCATGATGAAGTTCTTTGTCCAAGGTATTTCAGGAGGCCTCTGCTGGAAAGAGGCTTGGATCAAGGTCCAGGGCTCCCTTCTGAAGCCGTATAAAGTGAGATCTCACCTGGGGTCTTTACCGATGGGTTGGGACTGCCTACAAAGGTGGGTTACTTTTGATCAGGACAGATTCGGGACTTTGAAATCGCTTCTATTGTAACCTCAGAGGGACGGTGGACATGGGGATGGTTAGGAGCTGTTTGTGTAGTTCATTGATTTCAAGAAGGGGCAAGAATTTAATAAATAACCAAACTTTGGGGCTGACAGGCTTCAAGAGAATTTTTTTGATGAATAATACCCAATGTTCAGACTCGCGTCTGTCAGCTTTTGACTTTTGCTGTTTGTGAGTTTCTCATCCAAACTCTTTTTGTAGTTAATAATTTAAATTTTGCAGGCTTGCTGTTCACTTTGTTTTGCTCTGCACCACATTCTGTGAAAAAGCATGGGAGCTTTCCTTGATGTGATAGCCAAGACTAGGTATAATATACCCAGAGAGGTCTTATCACTTCCTTACAGTGTATAGCAATTATAGTAGCGCTTTTGATTTATATTATATTCCCCTAGCAACCACACATTTTGTTTGTCACCTTCATTTCAGCTGCATACTAGACTAACAGCTTTGGGATTTTTTCCTCACAGTAAAAATCCTTAATCTCTTAAACAACTCCAAATCACTTTCCTGGTCAGTGTGCTAAAATGTCTCATTTTTATCATGGTTTTTCTTTTATTATCATTATTATTAGTGCTTTTTTTTTTCTCCCTCCAAGACCTGTTACTTTCTTCATTTTTGCATAAGCTTTAAGCTTGACAGCTTTATTGATTTAATGCCTGGCTGTACATTTTTTTAGATTTGAGAGGTTGATATAGGTACTCTGTGTCTACTCCAAGTTGGTATTTGCAAACTTACAAAGCCTATCCGAGTCTTCTCTTGCAGAGTGAATGCTGGCACCCGGGAAGCATTTACTCCATCCACAATACTTCCACTGTCTGTGCTGCTGTTGAACTTCTGCTGTGAATGCCTCCAAGGGAAAATAGCATTTTCCTCCTCCCGCTATCCACTGGGAAGAGAAGAACCACTCAAAAGAGTTCATTTCTTTTGGGAGGGTGTTAATTTATTATGGTGTTCTAAATTTATGTATAAACAAATGTTAATTTCAGAGCAGGTGGCTTTTATAGTGACAGAGCTATCTGTAGGGGACTGATTCTAATTTCATTTCTTTATTTCTGTTTCTATTTCTAGAACACAGCTATCACTCAGTCCTTAGTCAGTGCGAAGGCAGGTGGGGGCAGCCACAGGCGGGACCCAGAGGGTGTTGAGATGCCACCCAGCCAGTGCTAACGTGGGAGCAGTTTTCTCACATGAATTGCTCCAAAGGCATTTCTCCCAGCCCTGACCTCTCTATGCTGTAGGTAATGTCCATAGGCTCAAACGCTACGGCTCCATGCTGACAAACAATATTTTGGCAGAAACTAGCCCTGCATTAGGAGAGTAATGGGAGCAAGTACCAGTGTGTGAGTTAAACCTGCACTTCACCTTTCTGTCACCTTTAATAATCAAATCCCATGCCATGGAGAGGCCAGCCCAGGAGCCTCTTGTAAGCATATGCTAATCATGAACTGGGGGCTTCTCTTGGTCTCGTTTATCCAGTGGGACGTTCACTCTTTGAGCCAATTTCAGCATCAAAGCAAGTGGCAGCCTTGGTTTGGGCAGCAGATTTGAGCATCAGTGGCTCTGAGCAGAGGCGTGTGTGTATGGGGAGTGTTTGGAAAGCGGGGATATGGGAAATGACCTTTTATTTTGGGATCTAAAACTATTATGATTGTATCATTCTGGGAGGGTTACAAGCAAATATGAAATCAACTCCTTTTGAAAATGCATGTTAAATGTGAAAAGCAGCAGAGAATGAAGCATATGGGTAGAACTGGGTATTTTAGCATGTTTCCAATCCAGGAACCTGCATCCCTCAAGGGGAAGGCTTTGAAAAGTTTTCTTGCTTCTGGGGGTTTTCAAGGAGTGGGATTTATCCCTTTACAATGGCATTTGTAGGGCATGCCCCTTGGCTTTTTTTTCTTTGAACAATAATAAAAAAGATACTTAGGTAACTAGCACAAGATTTAGGAGTATGTTCTCTTACTCTGCATGGTTCAGACTGTGACTATTTTGACTTTTGCAAGTGCTTTGGATGGATTCAAATACAGGATGCAAGAAAACAAGGAAGTCAACAGGTAAAATGTAATGTTAAAGCTGTAGTAGGAAAAAACTGAAAAATGCCTATGCAGTGTAAGAAAACTGATAGTTTCTGGACTGTACCAATGTGACATGAGGGCTGTAAATGGGCTAGGCAGACTGAGCCCATTTTCCCCTCTCTGGATGTCTCTGGAAACAAATAATTTCCTTTTCATACTGTTCATCTGGGTTAATAATTGGCGGCATTTACACTATCAAGAACAAGAATAGTTTTGCAGTAATTTTGCTGAATTTCAATAAAAATTGAATTTACATTACACTAAATTCAAAAGACCAACCATTACCTTTGTTGTTCGTGGGAATGCATTTTTTCCTGTGACCTTGGCACCTCAAATAGTGCCCCAGGACGTTTTCTCTCATCATCTTGGTTCAAGCAAGATGATTATGGGGAGAATTTTCTGATTTATATAACAAGAAAGGAAAATTAAACCTGTATAAAAACTTTGGGCAATTGCTGGCTCAGTACTAAATTATTGTTTAATATAAAATGTGTTAGCAGAGGTCATATTTGTGAAGGATGGACACATGAGAGATTTCACCCCAGTGAAATCCAGCTAAAAATCCCAGCTAAAAAACCTACAGAAGAAATCTCAGATGCACTGGAAATTTATTTGGAAATGTTTCCTGTGCTTCTGTCCAGAATAAATTTTGAAACCATGTTACAGAGTATCTTTGGATCAGGTGCTACAAATTTGAAGTAACCAGTAGTGTCAAGGTCCTTAAGAGTGCAACAACCTCACAGAGACAATGAACATCTCAAGCTTTCCTCTTTAGATCATTTCCTTGGAGAGGTACCCTTTCCACTGGGTGTTTATGTATTGCAGGAACTCGCGCTTGACTTCTTCATGCTGGCTGATGACTGGCTTCTTTCAGCCCACACAATCTCAGTGTAGATGAGGAGCAAGACCTAGCGCTCCAATACCAGTGCACTCCTGAACAAACATCTGTCCCACAGTCTTGATTGTTTCTCACTAACTACCGACCTGGAAATTCGCAGCTCAGATTAGAGAGATTAAAAGCTGGGCTGAAGAGGAACAGGAAGTATGTGCAAAGATGCTTTTCCATTTTTCACCTCCTTCCGTCCCACTCAGCCGTTTCTGCTGCCCTTTTCTTCAATCAGCAGGAAAAAATAAGGATTTGTAAATTTGTTGCTGTATTCATCTCCAGGGTAATTGCATGTCTTTCAAGGCCCAGAAGTCCTCAGGGCTTTTTAACTCATGCTCTGTCCCGGTACGGTGGAAGGATGATTACTCAAGGTGACATATTTGTGAGGCAGTGACTATTAGTTAACTGAAGTGAGTTGGCCTTTGGCAAGAGCCAGGTCACATCAACGGTACTTTTGAAAATCCCACCCTCTGTCTGTTCCAGACATAGCATTCAGGTGTAACTGTCACAGGCAGATAAAAAATAGCCTGAAAATTATAAACCAATGATAATCTATGATAGCATACACTTTTCATTTTCATCATTACAATTTTCATGTTTGGATGTTTTCCTTAAATTTGAAGTGCTTGTGAGACTTGTGCTTGCTGACTGGAACTACCGAGTTTCAAACATATACTTGAAGAAAACTTGGACTTTATAAATTCCTCAGTCTGACTTCAAGCCAGGAGGCAGACTGGAAGGGGCAGTGATGGATGCACCTTCACTACTTCTCTGGAAAGGAGCAGACTTTTATTCCCAGTTCTGGACCTCGTGCAACGCTCAGCATAGCTGATGGTGCTGTTCTGCTGTCCTACCGAAGGATGGTGGCAGCACTCCAGGAAAATACGTTGTAATGATTGATGCTTTTCTTTGAGGATTGCACACAGAGCCCCCCAGTCCTCTCTGGATTTCCACAGTGATGTAGTCTCACCCTCCCACTGCATAAACCAACTGGGTTGTGCCGTGGGGAGGCTGCCCAGCTGCCCCACTCCAGTGGCAGCCCTGGTTTCACCTCTGATGTCTGTCTGTCCCTTCAGTTTGGAATCTAGCTGAACTCAGGTACCAGCTTGGTAAAAGTTTTATCTGTAGGAAACTCTGTTTCCCTTGGGAACTTCCATGTTGCACTGCTGATGAATTACCTGTCTTCCCCTCCATTTCTTAGAGGAGAAACCAGCTTAGCACCCTGACCTCTGCAAAACATCCCCTTCTGCTTCACAGGTGCACGCTGCCTTTTCTCTCAGATGGTCTAACTGATTAAGATATTTCTTTAAATTCTGAACAGCTGTTCTTAGCTTACATTTGTTTTGGAAGATTGCTGTTTCTGTGTCAGACCTGGAGAAGGTCTTTGTGCGTCCAAAAACTTGTCAGTTTTCCCAGCTTTATCAATTGGTCTACTAAAAGATATCCTCTCTCTCCACAAGTCTGCAATTTTGAGTTTTCCTTCCTAAGCATTTTACCAATGGCTCATAGCAATCTCTGACACACACACACACACACACAAAAACCAACCCCCCCCCAAAAAAAAGACAGACATACTTTCCCATCTCTGGGGAGCTATATGCCATCTTTGCCAGAAATAATGCAGGCTTGATGGCTTGATTGTACACTAGATGCCTTCAGTACTTCCCACCTCTATTATTGCAGCATACTTTATCTGACCTTGAAAAGAATTATGCTTTTATATCCAGGGAAAAAAAAATATCATCTAGTTCAGAATGGAGCTGTAAGCCTCCTCAGCAACATGGATTACTGAAATCACATCACTTCTGTGCTCTGCTCACTCCACTGACTGCCTATATAGAGCAGCAAAAGGATTATGCAACTCTCTAATAGATTGGCTGTCATAACAAGACCCAAAATCAGGTGAGTTTGGTCTAAATTTGGGTTGTTGTGAATGCTTTTCAGATAGCTCTGTGTACAACTCCAGATGTCTCAGTCTGAGGAAAATGGAGATTCATTAAAACTCAACATCAAGCTTTCTGATCTGTTTTTAATAGTTAGATTACACATAATTACATTTAGACTTGAAATCTCTAGCAGTCTCTCTTTTATAGTTTTTCTTAATTAGCATTGATCTGGACATGCTGAGCAAAAGCTAAAATTTGCCTTGTTCCATTCTTCCCTTTACTTGAGTAGTTTAAAAGATCAACTTGTCAAAAAGAATAAAAGACTCTCTCATGTTGAGAGTTCTCATAAAAGGCCCTAAGAGCTTCTATAGAGCCATTACTGTCTATTGTGCACAGCAAATCTGTAAAATACTGACATGGGGCTATATTTAATGCACTGAACTCTGTTAACGTGATCGGGAATCAGCATGTTTTCCTGTGGAATTGGGCACCTTTAGCCCCTGTCTCCAAGAAAGCCCTGTTATTGTGTACTTTCCATTACTAACTTTATTGCTTTGAAACAGTGTGCTTTGTGGAGGAAGAAAAAAAATGTAAAAATGGGGGGGAAGACAGGAGACACTGGCATTACAGGTATGAGTAAGCTTTGTGCCGTGACAGTATACATATTAAAAAGACAGCTTAAGGAAAATTCACTTCTCTTAAGAGTAAAATAACTGAATGTGAAGAGACCTGAATAAGATGCATAAAATTACAAGAGACGGAGGAAATAGTGGGTGTCACAAAACTCTGTCAGACTGAAAAAAGAAATGGACAGAAGAGGATACTGAAACTTTGAAGAAAGATTGATGTGACAACAGCCACAGGTAAAAAAGTCCTTTCTACACCAAGTACTGCAACTCTTGACTTTTAAATCAGTTTACAATGGCAGGAATGCATCGGTGGGCATAGCAGAAAAAAAGAACACAGAGGATTTGTGTAAAGGTAACTAAGAAAATTAGTCGTGCTTTTTTGGCAGTCTTGGTCCCTCAAAACTTTGACTTTATAGGAGAAAATTATCCTTTTGTATAGTTGTTGCAGTAGCGTATGTACAGTCTGCGGGACCCAGACTATCTCAAGGAAGACATAACAAGGCCATCTCATACACTGTGAAATCTTGGCAGTTTTTTCAAACAGCTCCCCCAGCAACCCACCCCGTAACTGCAAAAAGAAAAAGGAAATTGATGCTATCTTTTAAAAAATGAAAATTTCTGCATCAAAAAGACATTTTATCAGCAAAGAGGGAAGTGGGTAAAAGGCCACAGAGTCCATTAAGAATTTTGCTATTATTGCCCATTTTTTTTAAGTCATGCTCCAATACTGTGTGGAACTTAAGAAATGCTAAAATAGCTAAATGGAACTAGTCGAGCTTAAAAAGAAGATTAGCTTTTTGTGTGGCTAATGGAAATGCCCATTGTTAATATATAAATGCTACAAGCATCTTGTTTTTTTCTGAATTGCTTGCTTATTTGGGGTACAATTAATTTCTCCTAACTGAGGACCATGTTAGTTAATTTCTGTGGGCGAACGAGTCACCAAAGGGATGATATTCAGAGAGAGACACCTCTCAAGGACTACTTGTCACCAGCTGAGACGTTTAGATGAAAACTGCTGGAAATTCCCATTTCTCTCCATTGACAATATTCAACATTGATGCCCGAGGTTGGGGTGTCAAAGAAAATGAGATGAATGCCATCATCAGCCTTCATATTTGATCTTGGCCATCACAATGTTATAATTATGGACTTCAGGCTGTAGTTTATGCTGCTTTCTATGGACTTTATTCAAGCCAGGTTCATTTTTGCAAGGACACTGGCTAAAATTCAGTAACTTAGTGAACCTTGCCATTCATCCCTACAGCTTTTCTCATACCTTTCTGCTTCCTTCTTATTTGCTTTGGATGCCACTGCACAGCTGGGCTGGTGGTGAAGGACCTCCTTCGAAAGATGTGTTTGCGTTGTGGGAGCAACACAATGCATTGCGGCCGATGTACGTGCTGCCTGCCTTGCGGCCGTGCTGGCCAAAGTGGGATCCCGGTTTAGCAAGGGCTGAAAAGGTGGCAGCAGTCAGGCAAATCGGCTGAATGCAGGCACAGGAATCTGGGCATAGCTGCTGGTGCAGTGTGTGTCCAGAAGTAGGAACAGAATAGGATAAGAGACTACAACATGGCCCTAGTGAAAACAAAAAATAGATTCTTTCATAAAGGTTTTTGCCAAAAAAGGAAGGTTCAGTATTGTGAGCAGAAAACTATTCCTTTGAATTGTATTTCAGGATATTACCTTCCCACTATGTTCCACGAAAAAAAATAAACAATGATTTTGTGATTTTTTTCTCCTGTGAATAAGCAGAATTACATCAGGGAAATATCTGACTGTCATCCAACAAAACAAAACATCAAAGACTGTCTAGGCATTTGGATCAAAAAGAACTTTTATTTTCTTTGGTTTTGACCTTAAAACTTCCATAATTGGTTTCTGATATTTTTGCTGGTTCTTATCTGAATTTCCATCTTCATTATTGCTGTCTTTTGTCTCCCAGTATCGTTGATCTTGTAAATCAGGTGATAGCTCCTAGTGTAAGAACTCAGCTTCATTCATTTCATGCACCAGTCATTGTCTTACTTGAAAATAAGTGGAAAAACAGCTTATGCTTTTGCATTATCTAAACATAGCTGTTTCAGAATGCATTTACCTACAGCATCAAGAATTTGTTCCTCGTGCCTTTTTTACTCTTTAACCAATTTATGTGTGTATAGTTGAAGTAGTTGCTGCCTTGTTCCGAAAACTTGGTCTCTTTAGTTCATTTATCCATCTCAGAAGTTGTGTCCTCAGTATAACTTGTCCTTAGCTTACAGTGAGAGAGTAGAACTGTATCAGTGGTTTTATATTCCAATAGCATATGGTCCATATTGATGCAGATTCAGGAGCTTAATCTCTTTGCAGAACTTTTTACCTACAGTGCTATCCCACTAATTCATTTTTTCGGGGGGTTGAATACATCAATATTGTATAGTTTTTCATACATAGACTATTGGTGATTCTTCTCTCTGTGGAGCAATCCTGTTTCGTAAGTGCCCTTTCACGCTACAGGAATTAAAATTCATACATGACTGCTTTCAGATTTTTTGGCATCACTGCTGTCGCAACACTGTAGCCAAAGCAACCTAAATTAATTTAGGTCTACTGGCTTTAGGAGCAATTTACAGTAGTTGATGATCTGTCTTTTGTGGTTAATGCTTTTCGTATGTGCTTATTTTTACTTGCTGCATTAGCTTGGCACCCAAATCAAAATAGGCAAATTTAGGTAATTTTGTCAAATTTTGCCTCATACATACTGATCATTTGACAAAATACTAGATTTGATCTAATCAATCCTGTCATTTGCCTTGTTGTAAATACTAGTAGATAGAGTTTCTTCCAGTGCTTCCTAGCCTGACTACAGCTATTTCTCTTGCTTGCAAGTGTTGCCACTTCTGAGAACATAGTACCCCCAAATCTATAAACAGACATCTTGGGAAAAACCTCTTCCTATCCTTACTATGTTGAAAAGTGCCACATATTCTTACTGTTTTATTTTTAACTAGCTTCTAATCCATGGCATTACTTTCTCTCCCATCCTGAGTCTGTAGAGCCCAACACAAGCCCACTGAAGCTGTTGTGAGTCTCTTCCTGTTGTCCTTAGAGGGCTTTGGATTTTGGAAGACCAACATTTTCCCCATGCTGTCTGCTGAGGGATTTTTCTAAAAAACAGAGGTCTCACTTCTTCCCTCCGAAATGTCTGATGTATTGAGTCTATCATCTGTGTTGGTGAACTAAAGAGGGCCAGGACAGGGCCTGACAGCTGCTTGCGGTTGTCCATACTGTTAGTCTGTTAACAGAGCTGCTGGCACCGTTTTCATCTGTCGCTGTCCCCAGAAGTGTTCGGGCACAGCTCCAGCCGTAGCAGAGGCTAAAGACCTTTCCCAGTGGGCTGTCAGCATATGCTCCCTGTTTTGGAGGAGCAAGGGACTTCGGCTGGATTGATGTAACTGTGCTGCTTGGCCTCTGGACAGGCGACTGTTCAGTGGGTTATTTTGTCTTTTTGCATAGACATAACTATGCAAACTGGTAACAAAACAAGCACTTCTAAGCCATGCATTTTGTGTAGCTTTGTGTATCACAGTGGGTTGATGCAGAAGACAATGTTGTGCCTGATGCGCGAACTGGATGCCAGGGAGATGAGCGCCTGAGAAAAGGCTGGCAGAATTAATTACCACTGACTACTGGACAAGAAAAGGCACAGAAGGAAATGGGAATGAGTTTTGATGTCCTGTCCTTCAGTCTTGTCTCCAGACTGCCTTCCTACTTATAGCTTGGTAGGCACAAAATGTCCTGGGCTGACATCATGATGGGGTCATCCTCCAAATGATCCATGCAGGATGTTCAATGGTGCTTTTAAAACTGATGGTTGCCTTTTTACTTAGTTGGACATTACGTGTGGGCAGTTGCCTGACAGAAGGATGATACCCTTCACACATATCCTTTAAGGGAAGGACCTGCTATTTCACAATTTGCCCAGAAACAGTGAAGTTCATTGTCAAGTGATCCACATTAAATAAAACCCCACAACCCCAAATAAAAACCACTATATAAAAACTTCAAACAGACAACACAACATTGCAGGGAGTTTTCAATTATACGATCACACTTTTCAAAGACCAGTAAGTACCAGGGTGACATTTAGACAAGAGACCATTCTTGCCCCAGAATAACCCTGTTTATTAAGTGCAATTGTCTTCTGCCCTTAAACGCAACATCTGTTGAAAACACTTTTTGGTAGTCCCTTAAGTCACACAAGGTACATTTTCATTTCCCTCTGAGAGGGACATACCTTTAAAAAAAAAACTAAAACCAAATAAAACCAACAAAAAATCCACCAATAAAAACAAAAACCCAACAAAAAACCCCAACTTTCTCCCCCAAACCCTGAAAACAGGGAGAGGCTGCACCCTGAGGGAAGGACTGTGTTGGGCATTTCGGAGCAAGGAAAAGAGCCAGGCTTCTCTCCAAGATTTGTCAGCAAACCTGCCTGCCTCATAAAATGCTTTGCATTGGAAAACTGTCTGGGAAACGAGTAGTTACATAGATTCATAGAATTGTTGAGGTTGGAAAGGACCTTTAAGATCATCAAGTCCAACCATTAACCTACCCTGACAAAAACCACTTCTAAACCATGTCCCCCTTCAGTTCACCATGCTCGCATTTTTGTAACGTAGTCATTCAAGTGACCAAAGTGTGTTTCCATTCCTTAAAATACAAAAAAAAAAAAAAAAAAAAACAAAACACGAAAGTTACAAGAAAATCTATTAATATGTGGGATGAGAAGTTCAGGGAATAGCTGTAGTTGTGCTCTTCTATATACACTTCCCAAAGGCATCAGCACTCATCAAGGCGAAGGCCAGTGCAGCCAGAAGGTATGACTGGGTACCAAGAAAAGATGTCACCAAAGTGAGAGGTGGGAGGAGAGCTGGAAGTAATGAGCAGCCAGGAACGAGTAATCAAGAACAGCTCCTGTCCTCCAGACTGCCACTTATCTAATCTCCTTCACTCAGAAATTTATGAACCCCTTCACAATTTTCCTTAAATCTCATCAAAACACCCAATGCTTGGTATATAAAAAGATGAAGTAAGAAAGAAATGTTAAGATTAAGAGTGGTAAGGAAATGCCATGGTTTGCTTCCCTCAAAAAGGGCCGTGTACTTTCACAAGGATGGTGCTCTTGTCTTGGCTTACCTTTATCTTTCACCTCCATTTCTTATGCTCTAAGTATCTTAGCACCACACCACTTTGCTTGTGCTAATGAGCTCTGTCGCGTGCGTCTTAAAATATAATTCCTCCATGCAGAGACCTTTTATTGGTGTTTGGAAAGTAACATGCATGTCAGTGGCACTGCATAATGGAATCACTCAGGAAAAAATAAGTCATTTTGGATTTGGAAGCCATCATGATATACCATTCAATAAGGAACTGAATTAACACCTCAAATTACCTAGGTACGTGGGGCTGTAAAGGACATCTGGGGTTGGGGCCAGGCCCCTGTCATAACCAGCCTCTGTCAGCTAAACCCTTTCATAAACTAATTAACTGATCCATCTTAGAACAAATTAGGTCATTTGCTACCATTACTCGCACTGGGAAATTGCTCAAGAGCCTCACTTCTCTGTTGCTTTTAAACATTCTTCTAATTTTCAGCCTCAATTTATTCATGGCCAGTTTATATCCATTTGTTCTTGTGCCAATATTGTCCTTTAGCTTAAATAGCTCTCCTTCCTCTCTTGTTGTATTCCTTGATGTATTTATAGACAACATTCATATCCCTTCTGAGATTTTGTTTTACTAGGCTGAACAAGACAAGCTTGTCTCTTCTCGTAACACAGGCTCTTGTGTTGGTGGGATCGTCCTCATTGTTCTCCTCAGCACTTGGTCTTGTTTAAATTTGTTTCACCTCTATGTGTATCGTGACAAATACAAATAATTCATAATAATAGTAGTCACCTCTATTCAAGGTTCAATAAAAGAAAAATAATATGCATCAAATATGCATCAAAAATGGAAATGATACCTGCAGGAGGCAAGGTAGTACTATTTCTTATTTTGGGTAGCATTTATAAAAGTCTGAGCTTATTTCAAACATGAAAGAAAGTCCATTCCATACTGTAGAAAGTTTACATGTTGCTTCCCCCCACTATCTGCATCTAACAGTACAGAGGGTTCTGCCACTTGTGGCCGATGTTTTCTCCTCTCAGGCACTTTTTCAGGCCATTCGTTTCTTTTTAGTATGTCTGGGGTGGACACGAAGGGGAGAGTGGGGGAACCATGTGTGGCCACATGTCTCTTCAGCAGACTCCTTGAAAGGATGTTTCCCCTTTCTGTCCCTTCATCGTGTGCAGTTGTATGCCGGAGAAGGAGCTGCTATGTAGGTTTGCAGCACGCCATCTCGTTACAGCTAACACCGCAGGTTTCCTCCTGTCCCAGCGCACAGGTTGGTGGCCTGAGCACTGCCCTTTGCTCAGAAAGGGTGGAGAGGCTGTGAAAAACGTGTGTCACGTGGCTTGGGACACGTGGCGTGCCAGCAATGGGTCAGACGGGGCACGGAGGTGACTTTGGTCCCTTGAGTAAATCCAAGCCTGGAGACTGGCTTCATCTTTTGTCAGACAGATCTAGTTCTCTCTCATGCTTTCACATGCTCCCAAAAGCATGTCCTGAAAGCTCAATTATTTGTTATTTTCGTTATCACATTGTGTTTGTTTTAGGGCAAAACCCAAAGATGTTGACAGCAGTGTATGAGTTGCATATGAGAACAGTTTCAGGGAGTTGTATTCTGATGCTTCAGTACTGCATAGATTTAGGTACCTATTTCATTTTAAAAAATATACGTCTTTTAAAAATACATGCAACATGTAGAAATATATGTTCATCTGCTTCAGGTTAAGCAACAATGAAAGCCTTTGAAGCATTGTAGCCTAAAAGACACACACAGCTGAGGTGCTTCGGGAGATGCAGAAAAGGTGTTAACACAGATTTATTAATTCAGTTACACAAACTCTCCACATGCTTTTCTCTTAATACTAAGAAATGTGACATTTATGGGCCTCAGTGGTGAAGTAGAACTCTAGAAGGCACTTAAAACCTGGTGCTTCAAGTGTGGGAGATCCTGTAATGCGTAGGAGCTAGTGAGAAGGCATATACAATATTTCACAAACATTTCTGAACTCATGTTATTCCTTTCTCTCTTCCTATTCCTGACACATGCCATCATCAAATGGCCGTTTCACATAGCCAGCATCTAGTCACATCTCAGTTTCTCGTCTAAAATACTTTATTTCTCTTTTGAGCAGTTTCTAGACTTTAAGAGGTCTCTCAATTAGAGATGATCAAAAACATTTCAACTTTAACAATCATCAGGAAATGCAGCTTAATCAAAGTGGACACATTTTGCAGGAACAAATTGGTTTCGGTTTTGATATGATTTTAAATGGAGAATGAATGTAAATGAATCATGTCAGCTTTGTTTAATTTAAATATATGAAATATTTCATTTTTAGTTTACTGTTTCGATGCATTTTGTTTCAGCTGTCATACTGTCAGTCAAAACACTGTTCATATTGATGTCCATTGTGTACCTATTTATATTTAATATTTGGTATTTAATATTTAATTAAAATGCTTTGGCATTATTGACCAGGAACTTTCCTGTATTGTGATGGGGTTTTTTTTTGCCTTTAGAGTTCTGTGTTGTTAAGAAATTTAGATGGTCGATTTTTTCTTCTTAATTCAGAATTTCCTAATTCCAGAAATAAACTTGCAGTGAGCCCCTTCTCCATACTTCTTATGCTGCGTGGGGAATACAGCTTCCCCAGATTTTCATTTTATTACTGAATGATCCAGATCAGTCCTGCTCAGACAGCCTTTGGCACCAGAGGGTTCATCCAGATGTCGCTGAGTACCAAAAACTGGCTTGGCAGTTACAGATACGCCTTTCTCCAGGAGATGATTCATTGTGTGGAGGACAGCAGAGGGGTTTGGAAAAGGCAGTTCAAAGACTGTCTCTAAGATGCAAGGGCACAAAGGCTGGGGAAGGCATGCCGAAGGAGCTTAGATGAGTCACAGACTATCAGACACTGCCTTTAACAACACCAAAAAAAAAAGGCAACCCAACAACAACAAAAAAAGAATTATTATGGCACACAAGTTTTGTAGCTGAGACCACAGCAGGGAAGACTGGAATGGCACTACTCGGGTCTGGTGACTTATAATGTGGATTTAGTTGTCTTTGCCACCCAGTGCCCCGCGAGCAGTTTATTATCTGGAAAGTTTTAGAGCCCTGTATTTCACTGATGCATCGTGTTGCCTTGGTTCCCAGGCTGTGCTCAGACATCTTTCAAAATTATGGTAAATATTGATTTAGTGCCCTGCTTAAACATGCATCTCTGGCACGGACTCTTCAGCAAGTGTGCCTGTGTCAAACAGAATAATTAAATTCACAGCCAGAGTTCACTATAATATCTGTCTTATTCATCTTGTGCTTGCCTTCTTGGAAAGCATCATGCTGTCATGTGTGTCTCTAAAGTACATAAATGAAATAAATGTATTAAAATCTTAAGATCTTTGACAGTGAAATATCCCCAGCCCCTTAATGCTGGAAAAGTCACCTTGGAAAAGTGACTGTAAAAATGGTGTGTTAGGGCTGTGTGTCTCAGCTCCTAAGGGAGAGGCTCCCATCATCCCTGCCTCCATTCTCAAGTTTTTCTTTCCTTAGTTTCTAGCATAGTACTTTCAGCTTGAGAATGTGGTACTGCGATGACCATTTCATCTCACCCAGTATCAGAAGTAAAACAGACATCCCTAGAAGAAACGGTGTTCTTGGGTTCACCAGTGAAACCATGGTGTCCAGAGGAGATGTGATGGAGCAGCTGGATTCTGGTTCGTTGGTGTGTGGTGCCTGATGTGGAGCCTCTTCACTAGTGGTGGGCCAAGTTAGCATCTGTGGGTAGGTAAGCTTTTCTGCTGAGATTGACAGAGAAGTCCGCAGTGATTTACGTGGCCGGTGGTCTTCATGGAGAGCTTCCACATGACCCCTTGAGAAGCTCTCTGATGTTACTAAATTGGGATCTTTGCTAACTGAGTCTAATATTCAGATGAGTTTCTAATTCCTCAGTATTAGCTCCCTTGACCACAGTTTTTACAACAATGAAATTTTCTTATGTATGTAAAATAATACAGCAAAATAGAAAAGGGTTGAGATGGTTGTCTAGAATGGTTTGAGGCACAGGAAGGATTAAACAGACTCAATTTAAAAAAGAAAAAAGCTAACTTCTGCTTCATAAGGAACTATGTTAAGTTGTGCTAACCCCGTCTAAGGTTTGGTTTTGGGTTTTTTTTTCCAATGCATAAATGCATATATGAAACGAAAAATATTATTCTCTTTGATGTTGCATAAAGCCCAGCCACTAGCAGTATTTAATAGCTAGCATCTCTAGGAATTCATATTACTAGAGGAATTCAATTTTCTTCGTGAGAAACACACTGTTGGCTGTACTGGATATGACCGTTGGTCCAGTTTCTGGCTACGAGGACTTGCTCCTGAGCAGTGTTGCCTCTGCTATTAACAGATCAGGTTCTGCCACGTCCTGCAGGAATGGCACAGCCCTCAGCAGACCCATGAGGATATTTCCCTATAGCGTCTGCTGCGCTGTTTGCACAGGACCTTTTCTTGGTCCTTTCCTGTTACAATGCCACCTGTGATCTGCAGTCACCGGTGGCTTAGTACTCAATACAGCATTTCTCCTAGAGCCACATCTTTTGTAATCTGTCTACACGCAGTGAAATGAGAGTGAAGCCTTACTTCTTTTTATTTCTATATGTTAAACGTGTAAAACCAGGAGGTTTTGAGGTCCTTTGTTCTGCACAAAATTCACCCCTGCTGAAGGAGGCACTCAAAAATCCAAAATGCAGGGAAGTATCTGTGGTTTTAAGGGGGGCAGGCAGCACAGGCCAAACTCAAATCTTTTTTTTTTGTGGAAAAGGGGATTGTAACCTTAACTTGCTTATCAACAGAGGCTGTAAGAGGTAGTAGAGATCACTCGGGGAATAAAACTGAAGCCTGGAGTACCTTGCTGTTACTGTGTAGCTACTGCTCTGCTGCAGCATTTCTGGGATGGAGAGTTTTGCCTCCGTTATATGCATTTTCAAAACAGAGAGCAGATAGGTAGATACTGGGTGATGACTGCTCCTACGAGGTTAACTTTCTCATTAGGCATTTCTTCTCAGCTAGGCTTCACACTGAAAGGCCGAAAAAGAAAACTGGGCTGATTCTGAGCCCTGTGCAGCCTTTTTCTTCTCTGAAAAGGGAAGTGTAGACTTAGATCAGCACAATATTTGTGCCGCTTACATTTTTTTGTCTCTTTTTTTTTCATTTGTGCCTCACTTTCTTCTCTTTAATGCCTGTACCAGCCATCTTCAGAGGAAAGCATCTGTTTTGTGGGAGACACGAGACAAGGATGATGGCTCTGGGGAAGGAAGAGGCTGTAACTTTTAGTGGTGTCAGTTTAAGGTGCTGATGGATTAAATGGCAGATTCAGACAGACAGGCTGGGATCCCCAACAAGCTCAAGGATGTGAGAGGTTAATTAATGGTACATGGCTCATTTAGATTAGGAGGGGCATCAGCTGGGCAGACCATGCCATGCCTTTGCTGAAAGAGCATCACTGCTGAAACTGGTTGTGTTGGGTTTGTTCGTGCAGAAACGAGCTCTTCAGGTGGACTTCCCTACACCAGCATCATTGACTGTGCTCTAGGGGGATTTGCTTGAGTGTCAATAGTGTGTTTGTGTGTTTACATGTGTGCTTTACATAACATATGTGTATCTCATCGTTGGCTCCCTAAGGGTCTTAGAGAAGCTAAGAGTCTTCTGAGGGAGGATATCATTGATGGTTTCTAAAGAGCCAATAAAAATCTGTGTCCCGCTGAGCACACTGGCTCCAGCCCAGGAGGGTGTTTAATAACGTGCTGAACGTTTAGCATGGGAATAGTCACAGTAGGACAAAGTACATGCATAAATGCTTGGCTGGTCTCAGTCAGGTTGCTCAGCTTTTTGCAAGATGGAGACTAATGAGCAAGACTGCTCGCAGTAATAGTGGTACTTCCCAGAATTCAGACCTGATGGTACTTTTCATCCAAGCACTTTATACAGGCTGGTTTTTTGCCTCTTTTTAGTCATGAATAAGATCTTTTGCTTAAGATCACCTGCCAGACCAGTGGCAGGTTTGCAAATAAAAGTCAAGTCTCTTCAGCCATGGGTCTGTTTTGGGAGTAAGTTCAGCTGAGCCTCCCTGAGGAGCCACTATCGCATATGGATGGTACCTACTGCAGCGCAACTCTGCTTCCTTTGGCTCTGCCATCTTCCTTTGGCCCTTCCTTTGGCCCCTGTGTAAGGAATTATTCGTTGCCACTTGGCCTGCATATCTCATACTGGTAAGTGTATTGGGTGATGGAAAGCGTGAGCAGGACCCCTTCTTCCATCAGTCACTGTGAGGGGTGATGTCCCCACACCTTTTCCTGTGGGGATCAGCTTGTTGTGAGGGTGTGCGGAAGAGGTGTTGCTCATCAGTCTCCTTCGGGTTTCCAACAGGAATAAGCATTACCACGGGGTGCTAATTTTGCTGCTCATCCTATAGAAACAGAGTTGTTGGAGCTGGATTTGAACTTCTTGCACCTCCACCTGTTGGCTGTGAGCCATTAGTTCTGTGAGAGGAACAGGGCACACAGGTGAAACAGGTTTTTTAGAATAAAAAAATGGTCTACTCAATTCATCTGGCCAGGACCATGTAAGGTATTGCTGGGAAGGTTGTGGCCACTGTGCATGGCCAACAACAGCACTGTGATTTTGTGCTAGAGGCAAGAGGTTATTCAAGAAAATGTTCTCCAAAAATGCTTGTGTTCCTTCATATGACCCAGAACGCCACATTTCCAGCAGACGTTTCGTGTTTAGACAGCAGCGAAGTGAAAACCAAACTGCTTGAAGCAGGTGTGCTGGTATGTATTATTAAAAGCAGGGAGGTGAGTTCTTAATTTCTCTGTTATATATGTGGGCAACCTCCAGAAAATAGGGTTGTAATTACTGGTTAATCAAATATTGGAATTAATGGGATAAAACAGTAGATTAATGGAAAATATTTAAAATGTATATTGTTCCTTATCAGTTTGTTGATTTCGTAATAAATGTTGATTTGGCTGAAGAGCCACTGAATGATGGGTATGATTGATGCTGTTTCATCTTATAAATTCGGGTGTTGTAGGTTGCTACATACCTTTATAGGTTATCAAATGAAAGATAAACATGTCTGAACATCTGCTGTTGACTGCCTTAGGAACACTTTGAGAATATATAGGCTAAGTTTGCCCTCTACTGGATTGCAAAATTACATCACTGACTTTATGACCAGCTAGAGAAGTTATGTGCTTGTTATTCCCAAGGAAGTTTTCCATTACATGATATAACACATGCACACTTCATCCTCAAGGCTATATAACTTTTTATGTCATCTTTCCAGTTAGTCACCTTTGCTGTGTGAACTGTTCCCTGAATTATTTTGTTAAGAGTTATTCCTTTTAAAAAGGACTCTGTGCCGCGCTACTTTTGAATAGGGCTGGTATCTTTTTTTCCTTTGGATGAAGAGTTTCTGCAGCGGGAGTAATTCTGAACATCAGGAATAAACTAACAACTGATTGACGGGAGCCATCTGCATGAACAGATCTGCTCTTTTCCCTCTGACAGCTTGTTTCTAGCAGGGGCTGGGGTCTCCAGCAAGCTGTATTCACAGCCAGGGAATAGCTCTGGAGGGGCTGTAGCTCCCGCTCTTCCTCTGCCAGCCAGGCTGCCTGCCATAGATTTACTGAACGCTTTTAACATGGATGCAGCCACTTGTAGTCAAGGCATAACATTATGCTGCATCCTGTTTCTAAGCATGTGGTGGGATTTTGGGTCTCATTTGTTTTTTTTACTTTTAATAATAGTAACAGCCATATAAATCTGCCACAGACTGTATTTTGACATCAGCTCTACAAGGGTGATCCCAGAGTTATGAGGTCATACCCATGAAAACAAATTCTGCCTGTGTTGAATCATAAGGCCTCATCTAATGTAAATCAGTGTAAGTTCTCTGACCTGAACGGAGTTGTGTTGACTTGTGCTGGCTGAAGATTTGTCTAATTTTTAATGTCATTTCTCATTTGTCGTTTTCCTCTGTTGGATGGGCTTGTAACGAAGGTTTATTGGCCTCCTCACGCCACTTCAAATTTCTGTCCTTGCTCATCATTTTTCGGTCTGCCAGGTTCTGTTTTACTACCAGAAATGCTATGTCAAACATATATTAGTCCCAAAAAGAAAATCAATGGCTGACTGGACAATGCTCAGTAGATCTCTTTTCTGACCCTGTGTCCAGATTTTATTGGTACTGAAAAAGCACAGTGGGGCACTATTGTCACTATCTGTGGCAGTACCAATAACATGTCATGAGCAGCTGATGACAATTTGTAGATCTCCTTTTACAGCTCTCCTGTAGTCTTCCTTGGAGCCCCCAGCAGAAGTGTGAACCAGAAAGCCATGCTGAGAGCTGTTGTGCTGAAAAAGCTCAGATATTTATGCTACAAAGTTGTGTATCCACTCTCTGGTGTGTTAGAAGGTTGTGGTGAAAAGCCTTGAAACTATAAAAGCTCTTTGCAGTGGCACTAGTTTTCCACAGCCAGCAGGTTGCTTTTTTTGTCGTGATAGTTTTATATATGGATAACCTGAAAGAGGCATGGAGATTGACTATTATCTGAGCTGCCCACCAGTGAAGACTAAATTTGGAGGTGAGGAGGAAACCGGCATATCTTAGAGCATCAGGTAATAGAAGAGGAGATATTTCTGGCTGGCTGATTTATTTGTCTATTTATTCCACCATCAATTTTGGAGTTAAAGTAAGTCCCTGGGAAAATGGAATAGGCAACAAATGATCAGTGGTGAAAGGTGTATGATAAATTAATGTGCCCATGGCTCTACAGTTCATCTCAGGGGCAGCACCTCCAAAGCAGGCAGAGGAGGATCAGCTGCTTGTGTTTGGGAAGAAATCTTTTTTTAAAAGAACAAAAATAGAAAGAAAGCATTTGGATATTTGAATCCTGGGTAAGTGGAAAAGGAGGACGGACCACTGTACCAGTGGAGACCCCGCTAACTGGGGGACCAGGGAGGCTTCTCTGGAGGAGTCAACCTCATCAGCCTTTGATTTCTGAATCTCCTTAGGAGAAGTCAAAGCTTGGCATTTGTCCCAGCAATTCATGTCTTGTAGGTCCCAGCCACTTTCGCAGTCTCTGTGGGAACTTTGTGCTGTGGTTTCTTAGGCTGGACAAATTCTGGTTGCAGTGGGGAATGTGTCTGAAGGCAGAAACCAGCCCAAACTCCTCAAATCAGGAGGTGTAACTGCACAGAGAATAGTTCTGCTGAGTAAGGAGTTTCTGTGATTTCAGGGTTGGGTTTTTTTTCAGTTGTTCCCAACTACCCCGTCTGTGCTGTATGGACATCCTGGATGTCCTGAATTCCATTTCCTGAAATTTGAGATTTCAGGACTGTTCAGGTGGCACAGAACTCCTCTGCAGGGAAGATTATACAGCTGTGCTCTGTAAGCTTCGTGAGCGAGGCTGGTTGTGCAAAACAGCACACGGGTATTCTTCCACCACGTGGACCCTGCTCAGTGCCTGGAGGAGCCGGCTGGGGTCTGCGGGGGGCAGGCAGACCTGCAAATTCTGCCATTCAATGTAAACTTTTTCCTCTTTGTTGGTGAATAGAGAATGTAGGTAAGACCTGAATAGTTGCATTATTGCTGGGCAAGCTCTTTTCTTAACAGTAATGACTTTACTTTTGGCCTCTAAGGGATATTATTAGGAGAAATCCTGAACAGCAGTACAAATTTTCTAAGGATAAGCCTGGAATAGAGCTAGTAGTGTCCTAATTTTTCCATGGACTGATGCACAGAGAAGCTAAGATCTGGGTCCTCAAAGATTTTTGGCACTTATGACAGGGTTGTGAATGCACTAACAGGCTTTAATTGCCCTGAACAGCCTCACCTTGGACCTCTGCCCACACTTTCTGCTCACGGCCCAAGAGCTCTGTTTAAGTTTGGGCTCAGGTGTCCAGGGCTTGCCTGAGCTATGTTGTAGGTGTTCCTGAGCCCAGCCCTGTCTCCTGCTGTCCTGCAACTGACTGCCCTCCCTGGATGCACCCCAAACTTACAGTGTTGGTAGCGTGTCTCCAGACTGGTCTCCTGCTGGAGCTCGCTGAATAGACCTGGACCTGACCCACCGTTACACCTTGTGGATGGACCTGTCACCACCCCGGCCCTGCTCAGATGCTGTGGGACGGTGCCCTGTCAGTGAGTGCTTGCATTGTGTTACCCCTGGCTCCTGGCTCATTCTCCCTGGTGGAGCAGCCCTGGTTTTGCTGCTCTCTGGCACTCAGCCCGGTTGAAGTCAGTGGGCCATTTAGAGACATTTCAAGAACTAGCCTGTGTCTTGCCTGAGGCTGTGGAGCAATATCAGCTGACATGAGAAGTCTTCATTGAACCATCTTTCTTTTGTGCTGCATCGATCCTCAGTAATTAATAAGATTTACAAACTTACGTCCATTACTTAATTGCTTCTGTATTCATAAAAATGTCACAGCATTTTAGTTCCTTTTACATTTAGAGGCTAGAACTATGCAAACCATGGGACACCATGCAGATTTCCACTTTGTTATAATATAAACAAGGCAGATAAACACATGAAGGTCTTTGTTGTTAGCACAGGCCTGAGAATTGACCACTGTAGACCACAGGCTATTTTAATAAAAACATGCTTTTAATAGAGAAAATGAAGACAAGCAATGGAAAGGGATTGGGGAAAATGAAAGAAAATCTGGAGGGCAGGTTGATAATTTTCAAAGACAGGCCATTTTAAAGGGTTTGGGAGTAGATGGGGAGAGAGAGAGGAGAGACAGGGACCTGGATCGTGAGCACGTTGCACAGAAATGGTCCCGGGTTTGTGTGGGGCCTCTCATACAGGACTTAGAACAATTCCATTTTTCTGTAATGCACACAAAAAGGGAAGAAACTCCGATGTCCATTTTACTTGTGCAGGAGCTTGGCTCTGATTTCAGTTCCGTAGGTATGGCAGAGCTAGCGTGTTAACTCAACTGGTAGTCTTCCATGTCTGTTTTTAAAAACAATAGCTATGGCATTAGAATGAATCTGTGGGAGTTATAAAGGAAAGAAAATAATTTCTCTTAGGTTCCATCATCTCGGCTCACAACTAATTTATTCACTTCATGGATGCATAAATTCACACAGAAGTCAGACTCAGCTGAAAACTCCAGTAGATGGAGTATTTATTGCATAGGCAAGAGCAGCCTGAGGAACATCAGGAAAAGGAGAACACCAAAATACATATTCTGAACTCCCGTTTCATAAGCACCTTTGATTTCAAATTCTCTTACAGAGAGGGAAATACTATCGGAACAACTACTTTAACAGGCTTTGTGTTATAACTGACCGGCGAACAGTTTTGTCTCTTGTACCATGAAGTGCCTACTTTTTATTTAATTAAAAAAATAGCAATGATTTTAAGAGGGAGTAAGGCATAACAACCATGACGGTCAATCTCATGCAGCATTTGGAGTTACATAAAATTGCTCCACTCTGACTTGGGCCCAGTTTTCTAAGACCTGTTTTCAGTTCAGAAGTTATTTTCTTTGCATTCTGTTAAAACACTGAACACTTGAATTTCAAGGAGGTAGCAAGCATTTGTGTGGAAGTGAATGGGAGACAGAAGAGAGTGAATGGCTGCCTAAGGTTACGATCTCAGTCTAACTGCAGTAGCACATGTAGGACAGTAAATTCTGTCCCTCAGTAAAGCCTTGAGAAAATAATGTAATTTTCTCCTAAAAACTGCTTCCAAGCTCTCCTTCTCCTCAGGTTTTCAGTGTATCTGCATTGTGTCTCACAGCTCTTGGCCCTAGAGGACTTTGGGACCCAGCTCTTTCCTTGTGGGAAAGGTTGAGAAGAGGACACCTTGCCCCAAAGCTGTAGAGTGGCTGCTGGATGTTGGTTTGCAGGCAATCCAAGCACACAGGCAAGCTTTGGAGTACCATGGCTACTCAAAACCAGAACACTTGTGTGTAGGAGCCCCGGTGTATATAAGCCCAGGCCAACTTTGCAGCTCACAAATGCCAAAGCCAATGGAGCTGGCAAGAGATGCCAGAGTGAGGTGAGGGCTGAGCAGTAATTCTCATTATTTCAACTGTAGACCCAAACATCTAAATTCCACTTATGTCCTACTTTAGGCCTCCAAGTCTTCCACTGGCCTTAATTCCTTTTCCTCCATGTGTTTCCTTTGCAGAACTACTGTGGTAGTTTTTTCCTGACTTTGCTCATTCTGCTACATGCTTGATCTCTGTGTCCTTTTAAAGCACGGATTTGTTAAAATGTGCTGTTTACATTTTGAATTTGCCATTAATTCATCCTTGGAACCAGTGACTCCACTTCTATAATGTATTTTGTTTGACTTTAGAAATGATAATTGAGATGGGTTCACTTTGTAAAACATCTTGCAGATAGCTATCACAAAAGTCAATAGCTTTTCTTATATAAAATATGCAAGTGTTGTTACAAAAGTCTTTCTTTTTAAATATATTTTTAGCTTTGTGAGAAATAGTAGCCTGATTTTTTTTCAGCAGTCTGTACAATTGCACTTGACACAAGAGTTACTGGGGGCTTACAGGACTCAGCTTCTCTGGAAATTAGTGGCTTAATAAATAATCAAATATTGTCACATGAAACAATTTTGAGATGCAATGTGCAGGTTTTGGTGAATTAAAGTTTTCACGGCCAGAATTTCCACAGAAACATTCATGTTTTCTTTTTCCTTGTGTATTTGTTTGTATTCGGAGAGGGGGAAGGAAAAGTTTTTGCTGTCTTGTAACCATGCTTTGGCTTTTCACGCCCTTGTTGTTTCTGGTTAAGAGTCTTTTTGCAAGTCGCCTTGTCTGTATCCAGGATGTGTATAATACACCTGGTAAAGAATACAGTAGTTGAAAGCAAATGTCATTTAGCCAAGGATCCAGGCCCGTAGAAAGAGTTAACGGCATACGAACTCCCATGATGCAAACCAGCTGCATTTCAAAACCAAGTTACTCATGCAGAATACATTTTTCTTTAAAAAAATCAGCATAAAACTATATTCTTGCCTGTATAAGAAGGTTTTAATCAGCTGTACTTCAAACTGTTTTCTCTTGCTGTATTCTGAACACCAAACTTCATTGTTTCACTTGTACTGATATTTAATAAATCGGTTTTGTTTTTCAGCCATGACAAGGCAAGATGAATTTTGTGGAAAAGGACTGTCTAATGGAGATGGGGTGTATAATTTGGATGATGAATTATCAGAAAGCGAGAGTAGCCTGTGTTGTGGTCATTTTATTGTTCAGTGCAGTAATAGAGTTAAGTTATATTTACATTTTCTAATTATATTTTGTTAACGCAAAAAAAAAATTGTACGTAAATATCCTCTTGCCAAGCCAACCACCGGACTCTATTCCTCTCTCAGAAAAAAGGAAAGAGAACAACTAAGACTGAAATAGAAAACAAAATAGATAATGAAAGCCCACTGAAATCACAGAGAGGCTGGGCACTGCATTCCAGACAAGCATCCTGCTTTTCATCACAGCCATGGCCTTTGCTTGTCCAGTGAGTCCGCGGCTCAAAGTCTCCTCCTGCCAACAGCCTTGGCCAGGATCCCTTGCTCACTGCTGCTTTGGGAAACATATCTTTAAACCCCCTTGATTTCGGCATCAGCCAGGGAATGTGCTTGCTAGAGGTGGTAGCATCCAAAAGGCTGTTTGAAATTATGCTCCCCTGTGCCACATGCAAAGGAGTTATAATGGCGACCATGAGAGGTCAGATCACAGCATATGCCATCTTTTCCCCACGGACCCCAGGCACAAAGTCTTTTGCTCTGAAGGGATGGCTCAGGCTTTGGTGATCCTCCATGCAGGGTGGTCACTCAGGAACTGGGTGAGCTGTCTGGACTCTTACTCCTCTGGGGTAATTACAGAGAGGGAGGGACGAAGTTTTAAGCAAGGGGCATTTTTTTCTCATCTTTCCATAAAATATCTAAGCAAGCTACTATCTGCATCACTGTATTGGAGCAAAACAATATTGCTGTTATTTATTTAAACAGAGTGTATCAGCCTAAGTTAACAGAGAGTCTACAGAAGTCCCATTCACCTCCCCATAATGAGCGCCAATAGCTGAATTTCCTAAAACCCGTTACAGTCAGTGGATTTGGTTTATCTGTCTATATCTATATGACTTTGTAAGAGAAGGATAGTATAATCCTTGTTGGTTTTGATGAGACTTCTGGACCTTGTTCTTTGCTGCTTTGCAGGCATTTGTTGCAATGAACACCATTTTCCTCACTTAGCTGATTCCCGACATTTAAACAACTGTGTCTAAATTAGACACAATACGATGCATTAGAAAGCAAATTGAGAATATGTATTCATTTATGATTCAAAGTAAAATAGAGCATACGACCGTACCTTTTAATGCAAATAAAGTCCAAGGCAGGTTTAAACTTTGGTTTTCCTACCCCCAAGCCGGCAACCTAACCTGATCTCTAGAAAAATTAATAATAACTTTCCCAAAGCTGCTTCTGCTTCCACTAGGAAAAGTGTTGGTCCCATATTAGGCAGCACTGAGTCTTTAATTCAAGGCAAAATGATGATAAAAGTTACCATTTGCTTTCTACATACCTTGATTTAGAGCTGAAACCTGACCAAAGCAATCGGATCCTTGACTATTCTTCCTAAATGTTTTAGGTGTTCAGAGACAAACCCTTGGTCTGGACCCATCTTATTAACAGGGGAAAAACAATTATTCTAGTGTAGTATTTTATATTATTGGATAGAAGTCAGGGCTCTGTTTGCTCCAGCATTTTATAAATTTGATAAAATGTAGGCCCTATCCTAGAGAGTTCACACTTTCATAGACTTAAGTAAAGAAAGTTAAGTGATTGGCACAAGAGATTAACTAAGTCCTTGACTTTGAACTCCATAACACCATCCTAGCAACTGGCTCACAGCAACAGACAACGCAGATTACTTGTAGGCATGATATCCACTTCTTCAGAAGGACATTGGTACCTTATCTCAAATAATTGAGAATTTGAGTTTAACTTACTACGTACACCTAGGGAGAATAAATTGTGTGTTACAATGCCTATGTTGCAAGATTTGGTCATCCACTGTAATGAAATTCCACTGTAAGCTCACTGAAAATTAGAGCAAAAAATACCTGCAGATGTGGTAGGAACATCATCCAACAGCAAGAAGCATTAGCATTGCCCTCAAGGTGGAGAAGAACTCAAAGTGAATTGGCAGGCTTATATCAACCTCTCGTCATAAAAAAAAAAAAAAAAGGAGTAATGCAATTACACGTAGTCTTATTTTGTTGAAATATTTTTGTCAGGCACAGAGTGTTCTGAGGTAATAAAGATAATTAGCAGAGAAATTTAATCATCCGTATCACAATGAAAGAAAAAAAAATTGGCTCTTTAATCAAAACATAGACCCACCTGATCTGAAATTAGAATGTTTCAGTATGTCTTCCAGGCTAGAAAGTCTAGTTAAAAATTAATGGAAGTTGGCAAGCATTAAATTATCTACCTAAAAGATTCTATACAATTTCATGAATTAAATAGAAATACATTGATATTCACAAAATAAGTTATCTGCAAGACGACTGCACTGAAATAGTGAAGTAAAATATACCAAAGGCAGAATGCCTTCTGAGCAATATGCCATCACCTGGGCATGTATTAAACAGAAGGTTCATTCGTAGGTCCAGATTTTCTACTTGTCTAAAGTGGCAAAGGTAGTATTTTATACCAATAGTGAGCTTGACTCATGGTGGTGTTGCACGTTGAAGGAAAGTTTATGGCTAGAACCTGGCCGTAGCTGTGGGATTCAACGACAGGACTTCCGTTGATTTCAATGGGCTGAGCTTGCTCGGCTCTTAACGCTTGGCATTTTCTTGGCAGTATGTGAGATTCTTCTTGGTTCTAGGACTTGTGGTTTTGATACCTTTCCAACTTGGCTGGAATCACTGTCAGGAGTGAACACTTGAGTGAAGGGGACTATGATGCTTTTTGCCTTCTCAACATAATTGTCATTAAAAAATGTAACTGTCAGAATGGTATTGAAATTAAATTTAAATTGTTTTAGAGGATAAAATCTGTTGCATAACAAACTTGCAAATGTTTAACACGAGTCTGTCTATATTTTCAATTCAGTGTTAATGAAAAAATTTAGCACATATGTTGCTTTTAGCGTACTGTGTTTTAGTTATGCTTTTGTGTATTTTTATGTGTTTGGTTTTTAAAACACTGCAGTACCCACTTCTGGGAGAAGCTGAGTAGCACAGGATTCTCTTAATTTAGCAAAGACAATGTGATCCATTGGTTAGGCACTGGAATTGATAAAGTCCAGCTGGAAGTCCCAAGTACATTTAAGGGTAAAGATAGTTGTTAGAAGAGATTAATGAGGTGTGTGTCATTTCTACAACAGGACTTTCAGTTTTTAAAGTATAAAAAATACTAGCTCTGATTAACCAGAAGTGGTACCTGCCTGAAAAGCAAGGTCTCGTAATGCTTCCTATTAGCGATTTCCTGTTACCACTACCGAGTCTAATGATTCTGGCCAGATTTTCCTAGCATTCCCGTATATTTAAATTTCATGCCCCCAACCATTATGCAGAAATTACATTCTGAATGTTTTTCCTCCTACTCTGGATCCCTTAGCAACTTCAACAGTTTCATTCATGGAAAAGTAATTATTTGAATTCTGTATATTTTTAGCTTTTATTAATGGAGTTTAGAAGCTGGAAGTGTGGAAAAAACAGAAGCTTTAAGGGGGAATCTGTACTTCTAGTAGGAATCCTCCAGATTTTGCCCTCCTGTCCTAGCCTGCATCTGTCAACGTTGCCTCACGCCCAGGCTGCACTATGGTGCCAGTCATATATCTGCTGCCAGGCTTAGCAAGAAACCTCATGTGCTCAAGATGGACAGGGACTCATTTGAGTCCTGGCATTTGAAATATATATTTGGTACTTCTACCTAACAAAGTAAAAATACAGCACATCAATTAGCGCTATGGATCATAGTGGGAGATCTCCCATGTGATCTGCTTTTAGGAGGGCACAGTGGAAGTTTCTGTGTAGGCTAGCTGAGGTGTCAGCATAACAACATGAAGGCAGTGCCCCATGTGAGCCTGTAAGCTGTTGGGTTTATCATGGACTACATGAAAACAAGCTGGGGATCTCTGTAGTGATGTTACGGTCTATTTACAGCTGAATAATTCACTCGCGGATAATGGGGAACTGACAGCATTCCAGGTAACTGTCCAGAGGTGATGTGTCTCAAGCCAAATCCCCGATGAATCTAACAAATGAACATGTTTTCTAAGAACTAAATGTCAAAGCACATATATGGGCATTTAGTGACTAAGTAGTGTCAGGAGAAATCAGATGCGTTGAGCTGTTTTCCCCAGGATGGAGTTGGTACATGACCAATAAACTGTCCAATTATACCTTTGGGAAAATGCGTTCCTATTGGTGTAACGAGAACATGTCAGTAAGTCTTTTCTCAAAGGCAGCAGTTTTCAGCTATGCCACTGCAGATTCCCTGAACATGTAAAGTTGCTTGGTTCTGCGTCTCACTGGGAGGGATGAGAAGCGAATGGCCATGCTTGCAAAGAAATAAGGTGGAGAACATGGGGAGAGGAGGAGAATGTCACCATGCGGTGACAATGTTGGCAGTAACCAACAAAAAATCAAGTAAGGGTTAAAAAAAAGAATAAAAAATTAATGGTCCAAAACCAAATCATTCTAAAATTCAGTAGTTTCTATCATCACATTTCTTTTTCCCTCAGAATGTCTGAGATAACATCATTTCCCTTTTTTCAGACTCTTCTCTCCCATTTGGGTTAACAAATATGGCTTAGGTACCCTCATGCAGTAAGAGCTAGCAAATATTAACTTTTCAACAGCAGCTACTCTGTCATTGTTCTAATTTCTTGAAGAATTAGGGATCCTCAGAAGTAATTTTTAAATTTATTTAACGGTGTATTTGCTTTGTCTCACTCTCCAATGTCTTCTTTTCACTAGAAGAAGCAATCACTGCAGTTGTAAATACATGGGACAAGTTCTAGCATAATGTGAGTGAAGATTTTTTCAGAATAGACATGTAGCATGGCTTGACTAATGGAATTCTCAAAATTGGTCCACTTAGGAAGAAAAAAAGGTTGCTTGTTGTAACTATTTTTTTTTTTCTGTGTTATACTACTAAATACCATTATGGAATATATTTACTATTACTAAAGCTGTATTTCTGACTTCCGCTAGGTTTGCACAGTATAACACTCCACCATTTCATTTGGGATATCACCAATCCCATTCCTCTTGAATGCTGTAAGTTAATAGCAAAGCAAGTACTAGAGATGATCTCTGCCTCAGCGATCATATCCTTTTCTTGGTACTTGTTAGACCACACCCGTGGTCCAGTTTTGGGCCTTCAGTACAAGACTGATATAAATTGGAGCAAGTTCAGCAGAAAGTCACCAGGATGATCATGGGCTGGAACACTTATCCCTTGCAGAGAAGCTGGGGGAGGTGGACTTGGTCGGCCTGGAAAAGAGATGAGTTTGGGGGAACCTGACAGCAGCTTTCCAGTTTTCTTGGGGAGGTTATCAAGAAGATAGAGCCAAGCTCTTCACAGTGAGGTATGGCAGGAGGATGACAGGTAATGGGCATAAGTTGAAACAAGAGAAGTTCAGACTGCATATAAGGAAAAGCTTTTTCCCTGGGAGAACAGTCAACTGTCAGAACAGGTTGCCTAGTGAGGCTGTGGGGTCCCCATTCCTGCAGAATTTGAAGACATGACTTGACAAAGCCCTGAGCAACCTGTTCTGGCATCAGAGCTGACCCTGCTTGAGCAGGAGGTTGGGCTAGACACGTCCTGAGGTCCTTCCAGCTTGAATGATTCTCTGATCTCAAGCATCTGGGTTGGTTGGGTTCCTCCTCAGCATTTCTGTTGAAAAGCACTACCTTTCCTGCTTGCTTGACAGAAAGGGGGTATCAGCCTCCCCTGATGCTCAGTTCAACCTACTGGCCCAGTGAAGGAAAGATGATGTGAGTCTCACAACGAAACAATGTGTTGTGGACCTGGGTCTGGTGGGATGTAAGGGAAGGTGAGAATTCAGGGGGAAGGTGAAGTATGACTTGGTCTGATCTTAGAGAGCTCTGTCTTGAAATTAGGCTGGAGAGAAGCCTGAGCACAGGCTTGTGGGATCAGGCTGACAGGAAGAAGATGGGATCCTCACAAAAGGGTCGGACTGAGAAGAAAACGCTGTTTGTTATATTTTGGAAACACAAATTCTTTTACTGGGGAGAATAAAAAGTAACCTTAAATTAAGGAAAGGAAGCGAAATCTGATACTCTTAGAACTGACTTTTAGTACAACAGCTGGTGTATTTGTCTGTGGTCTTACATCCTTAAAATATTTTTCTTTTAAAATTCTGAGTAAATAAAAGTCTGCTGGGCAGCCAGCTAATACTGTGTGAAATTAATTCTTCTATTCAGAAGGACAGTTCCCAGGCTTGTTTGGCTAGTGAGAAGGAGAGCCAGCATCAAATGCACTGAATGGGTTTTATTTGATAAAATAAATTCTCCCACTCTCTTATCACCATAGCTTTAAATAAAGTATTGTGAATAGGATGTAAGCATTGTAGCCTGTGTTCCTTTTCAGATAAAGACAGTCAGCCTCAGAGTACTGAAACCCACAAAGAATAGAATATCTATAAGGCTTTATTTTTTCTTTTTTTTTTATATATCTCATTCTGTGAGGGATGTGAGAAAAGTACATTTCCTCAAAATGTCCTATAAAAATGTTGGCGGATGAAGATGCCATGTTGTTTTTTTCATAGTACCTGAGATATGGAGAATACCTCTAGATCAGATATAAAACGAAGCCTGTCTGAGCTCCCAGGGTTTTCCTCCTGGTATGCACCTTGGATACAAACGGACAGATTGCAGAAAACCCCCTCCTTGTACAGCGGTTTCACTTAAGATCTTGCTGTTAAGATGCAGTTGAGTCTGGGCTGAACTTTCCCATGTTTATATCAAAAGTAACTCTGCTGACAAAGAAGGTGCACCAAGACTAAACCAATGAATGCAAAAGTCATGAATTTTGACAATTTTCCTCTGATAAAAAGCCTGACATCATGAAGAAACATTTTTACGTTTTATTCAGGTTTCCTGGGCCAGACCTTTGGCCTTAAATACAGAATGACCACCAGTAAGATTTTTAGCTACTTAAATCATACTACTTTCTTGGGTCCCAGGGTGATTGGCTATCCTTCCACATCATCTAAAGAAAGTAAAAAATGGTCCCTACAAAAATGTGGAAAAAATTTCAGATCATCTTTCTGCATTCACCATTTCACTTCCTAATAGTAAAAAAGTTGATTCCTTGTTCGGTTGTTCAGTGAGAGTAAGCATTTGTTGCAGCTCTAGTGAATTTCCGTTAAAATGACATGGAGAACATCCATCAAGAAGAAAAGCTCAACAGTTATTTGGATGCTAGATGAAAAGGAGTCCAGTGAGGTTGATGCACTTGAGGGAGTGATGCGCTAATATCACTCGTAGCTGTCTTAAATGTCCCAAAGCTGAAGGACAGTTTCACTGACCATTTGCAACGAAATCACCTGCCCACAGCTTGGAGTACAAATCTGCAGCACAATTTATCTCATGCTTCAAGATCCGAGAGCAAGTCTTAGCTGTTCCATCAGCCAAACGAAAGCAGTTCACACGTGAAAAATATCAGCCAAAGTCATGATTGCCAGAACCTGAGGTCTTTGGGGACGTGCGGGATGCAGTTTTGGAATCATCTTAGGAAGTGACACAACAGTTATTTCTTAAACAGACATTTTAATCTGTAACAAAAAATGTCACTTGGTTCGGAATGTTGTGATCTTATGGGTCACAGGATAATTTAGGCTGGAAGGGACCTCAGGAGGTCTCTAGCCCAACCTCCTGCTCAAAGCAGGGTGAGCTCTGGGATCAGACCAGGTTGCTCAGGGCTTTATCCATTCGGCTTTTGGAAACCTCCAAGGGTGGACTCTGGTTATAAAAATTTCAGAGATAAACCGTTCACTACCTGTTTTCTCAAAGTGTCAAATGAGGAGGGGGAAAAAAAAAAAAAGAGAGAACTAAAAGCTGCAAATCAAGAATTTCTCTCTCATAATGGGATTTTTTTTGCCCCAACATCACCAATATCATCATGTTGCATAGTGTTGCAAAACAATGTCCTATTTCTTGTGAAAGCTCTATATTATGATGATGGGGACACAGTTCATGGCAGAAATGGAAACACAGTAATGTACAAATGCTGGCCAAATGGACCCTGGCTGGTGTTTAGTAACAAAAAAAAAAAACTAAACAACTGGATACTGTCAAAGGTGAGGCTAAGCATTTTGCCAGTAGTCTCGACTTTAAACAAAGCTGTTTTAATCAAGGCAATTGCTACAGTTATGCCAATAAAAATAAGCAGACAAATCCAGTAACTGCATTATGACAAAGCTGAGGGAGAAATATCCAAAAAACCACTATTGCCAGAGTTCAATATACAGTAAGTAATTGTATTGGTGTATAAAGTAATGCAGGAGGCAAATGGGACTACTAACTGTGAAGCAGATAACAAATATTTTGCGTTCATACATAATTAAAACACCTAAGGGTAAAATACTGAGATGCAACAGGAACTGCCTGATAAAACATCAAAATTGAAGGAAAGAAAGCAAGAGAGGAGAGTTTGAGGAACATAACGAAGAACTTCCTGCTCAAGATGCAGCATGTATGAGGTGTAAGCAGTTCCCGAATAAAGCAGTTCCCGAATAAAGACAAGGGAAAAAAAATTAAGACCTGCAAGTGAGGGGTGACATTTTTTGTAGGACAAAAGCTCCCACAGGTGAGCCTCAGAGGCACCAGCATCATCTGCCGTTGGCATTTCTCACAGGTGCCTTGGGGTCCCGCTTTGCCATTACCGTCATTTTCAAGATACGTGCTTAACATCTTTGGTGAGAGATTTTGTATTTGAATACCTTTCAACAAGTGGGTGGCTTAAAGAAAAATATAGTGTGAGCAACACTGTGGGACTGCACACGTTGTGTCCTGTTTCTAGTGAAGGGACATTGCCTATGAAATGAAGATGCTGCAGGCTGGGAAGGACCACAGTTCAAGGTGCTACAGATTGGCATAACAAAAGGACCCGTGGAAGGGTCTGCAGTTCCCTCACTGAAAAAAAGAGAGACAACTTCTGCTCCAGCTGTTGGCTTGGTTAAACCTTGGATGACAAGAGGAGTTTTTACTTTTTCTTTTTGGTTTCCCTTCTCAGCTAATAAGCAAACTGTGCTTTCTTCTCACTTTCTTCTTTCCTTTTGGGTGGGCAACATCTGAAGTGGTTCTGCTCATGCCAAATGAAATCAATGGGCACCTAATTCTCCTGGAGATGGCTGTAATTAGTTTTGGTGCATCAGAGAAAGACAAAAAAGAAAGCTCTCTGGAAGCATTTTTTTTCATGTGTGCAGGCTGAGGTGTAAACCTTTGGGATGGGTGGCAAGGCTGTGTCCCTGGAAAGCTGCACCAAGGTGAGGGACGTGATTCTCCCCCTCTGCTCTGCTCTGGTGAGACCCCATGTCCAGCTCTGGAGCCCCCAACATAAGGAGGACATGGACCTGTTGGAGTGAGTCCAGAGGAGGGCCACGAAGATGATTGGAGGGCTGGAGCACCTCTCCTGGGAAGAAAGGCTGAGAGAGTTGGGGTTCAGGCTGGAGAAGAGAAGGCTCCAGGGAGACCTTATACTGGCCGCCCAGTATCTAAAGGGGGCCTACAGGAAAGATGGGCAGGGACTCTTTATCAGGGCATGTAGTGATAGGACGAGGGGGAATGGTTTTAAACTGAAAGTGGGTAAATTTAGATTAGATATTAGAAAGAAATTGTTTACTGTGAGGGTGGTGAGACACTGGAAGAGGTTGCCCAGAGAAGTTGTGGATGTCCCATCCCTGGAGGTGTTCCAGGCCAGGCTGGATGGGGCTTGGAGCAACCTGGTCTGGTGGGAGGTGTCCCTGCCCATGGCAGGGGGTTGGGAGTAGATGATCTTTGAGGTTGCTTCCAACTCTAACCATTCTGTGATTCTATGATTAAGGGCCATGTTCTCGCAAGGGCAGCAGGAGAGGACCATCTTCCAGCAGCTGCTCCAGCCACCTGTGGGGCAGCTCAGCTGGGTGACTGCAGCTCACGGAGGTGGAAAACCCCACAGAAGAAGCGGGGACACTGCTAGAAAGGAGCGAAAGGGCATGACCGGGGTTCAGCCGCGGACCCTCGCCTGCTGCCCCCTTGCCTTTTGCCTTCCCCCGTGGTGGGGCCG
>VZSZ01000221.1:54060-134978 GCA_013398815.1 Ibidorhyncha struthersii
CGGGTGTGCGGCGGAGGGTGGGAAACGTGATGGCTTCGGGGCGCTTTGCTTTAAAAACAACTTCTTTCAAATCACCTGAAGCTTGTAAAGGGTACCTGTTGGTCCTCTGTCCCCTCCCTCTTCTCAAGCAGAGCGCTCCCGTCTGTGTTTTGCCTCCCCTGTGAGGGGAAATGCTCATATTTAGTATAAAGGTAGTATGCGTTTCTGTCATGCCTTGTGTTGCCGTGTTCAAGAAGCAGCCAAAGTATTCTCCATCCTTTAAGTTCTGTAGTAAAATGCTTTGTTGGCTTTTTAAGGAAATGCGTCCTTTCCCAACTCCAATAATATTGCTTTTTCCAGCAGTAGTTTTTAAGAGGAAGGTGCAATGCTATGTGACCTGTGAATTCAACTAAGGGAACTGAACAGGAACTTCTGCAAACATGTTCCCGGGAGAATTGCACAGCCTATGTGACTGCATCGTGCTCCTTTTCATTATGCCTTTTAAATGCCTGGGAAATATCTGGTGCTGGAACTTCTTTAACACGGGGAAACTGAGATTATTATTTGCTTAAGCTAGTGATCCTAGAGGCCATTATAGTCTTTGATTAGGATGTTCTCTATCAATAAGAAAAATTAATTAACCACCTGAGATGACATTGTTCGATTAAAGTACAGGATTAACTTAATTTACATACACAATGTCACACAATTAATAAAAGCCTCTTGCACATTTTCCTTGCTGGTCTCTGAAGCCAGGCGATGATGAGCGGGCAGGGATTCCCCCGCTGCCACTCAGCGAAGGGCTAGAGCTTCTGCTGGGATTTCTGGCTAGTGCTTCTGAGCGTGGCAAAATGGATCCGCATATCCACACCTCTGCGAGATGAGCAAAGGCTGGAGTGATCGATCTGCTCACAGAGCTGCGTAGCAGGGGCTGGCCACAATTCACATCCTTCTGCCAGAGACAATAGTTTTTGCCTCTGATTCAAACGGGAGCAGGATCCGACCCCCCCAGGCTGCTAAGTCACAGTTATTTCTTACTGTCACTCGGGGCAGTCTCCCTGGAGCTGAATGCAGGGTTTTCCTTTGAAGCACTCATTTTTGAGACACTGTCAATGAAATGAAATTTCAAGGAAAATTCAAGGAAAATCAAGACAAGGAAACTGTTACACTGACACAGATGAGTTCTTTAATTAGTGGCTGTGTTTTTATGGGCCACCTAAAACACACACAGCTGGCTTCTGTGTTAATCTGGTCTGTGGTTGCAATTGGATCTGCAGTTCATTTAAGCAAGAATTAAATTTAAGTGAATGTTTGAGCTTTACAAACTTTGGTCAGATTTTATATTTCTTCAAGATAATAATCAGTGGACCTAATCCCGAAATCTCAGATACGCTTTTGATGGATGTTCTAGCAAGTTAAGACTATTCCTTTCTTTACCCTTTTCCTTAAGCTGTTGTTTTACATTAAAAAAAAAATATTATTTTTACTTATTTAGCACTTTTGTTACAACAAAAATTAGAATCCCGAACTAGTCGTGTCAAAACCTAGTGCCGTGAGTGTCCTCGCTCACATACCTGGCAGTCATTGAGAATACGGGGTTGTGTGCGCCTTGTGTCCCAGGAGGTGCGCGACAGTGTGCACTGCATTAATTGCCTAGCAGAATTCGAGAAGTCATTGAAAATTCAAAGCCCACCATGGTTTTCTTTTTTGTTTGTTTGTTTTCTGGCAGTTTTGCTGTTGCTTAGAATCTTGACAAGCTTCTAACTATGTATTGATTTTCTTCTCTTTAAAAATCTTTCTGAAATGGAGCTATTTCATTCTTAAAATGATGTGACAGCAAGTGATAATGCTGGCACACTGGTCCCTGGGCATGCAGCAGGCCCTTTTTAAGTGCGGTGATAGCTCATGGAGTCACTACACCTGTGATTTCTTTATTACCTAATTAGACCAGCAAAAACGAAGCCATTCTTGTGACACTGAGATAAATGTTTTTATCCCTGTGACAGTATTTCACCAGGGCTTTGTTTTGGCTTTTTTAAACAACAGCATTTACCTGGAAAGGTGCCTATTTTTATTTTACTGCTCTATTTCCCATTCATCATTTGAGCCAGGGGAGTATAACGTACAGATATAGTTCAAGCTCTTACAGTGGGATTTCTCTTAATTCTACATAAATACTGTAGGGAGTGATTAATACCCAGTGGTTTCTTCTAGTAAGAACCGACATACCCCATGAGTTTTCCACAGTCTTTTTTCAAGTTAATATGCAACAGTAGAGTGTGGAGATAAATGTTTATCGCTTTTGCAGATAAATTTAATGCACTTATATTTGATCCTAACCTTAGGTACAGATATATAATTTATTTCATATATTCAAATATTTCAAATATTCCCGTCTCTTCCCTTCCACGTTCAGTTGTCAGGTCAAGGACAATAATACCAACTACACTTGTTTTATTCTGCTCTTTCCTGTGTCTTCCCAGGGACTGATCTATCATGTACATGGGCTTTTTTATTTTTATTTTTAATGGATCAAAAAGAGCTGTTTTGAAGAGGACCTCTAGAGTGGTGCCAGATTCTTCTCTTATGCACACTCATGCAAATCCTGAGAACCCAATTTGGTAGAGTTACAGGTACAGTAAAGATAAAAAGGAGCTACTACCTTCAGATGTAGACAATTAGGTGAGTGGAAACAATGGGCTTAGTGGGAGTGCATAGGGGTATTGAAGGCACAATTTAATGTGCTGTATGTGAGCATGCTGTTATTTTGGCACATTTAGTAGTCAGTGAAAGGAGCGAGCAGTCTGTTGCAGCCAGCTATCTCTGTTAGAAGGATGTTGCTGTGAAACTCTTGTTCTGAATTTCAGTCTAGCCAGCAGCCGCTCTAATGTTTGGAAACTACCAAGAGGAACTGTGATGGATGTGTCACTTTTCTACTTTACTCTGATGAAAAATTTATGAATGAGGCAAAAGAGGCGGTTCTGGTTCATTGAGAGCACTTGTAGAAGAGTCTGGAGATTTAGATGTTTAGTCTGACCATTTAAATCTCAACTCTGATAGCTGCAGTTTGGATGTACGTATAAAAACAAGTAAAAATAAGCCTGGTGGCAAGTACTGTCCCCTAGGAACTCTGCTGGCATCTCTGATGCCTCAGAGACCTCAAGAGTACAAATGGCATGAAGACAAACCTACTCTGTCGTCCTTGGAGTGCTCCTGCTTTTCCTGGAGACACACTGCTGCAGCCAAATAGGAAATCTAGCTTTGCTCCTGCCCATTTTGTATTTCTGATGCCTCTCATGAGCAGTAAATTCATATTAAAAACATAAATAAAAAACACGGAAGTTCAATTGTAATTTCCCTTATTTGCCCTATTTTACCTACGGGGTTACTGCTTGCGGTGATCAATCACATTGCACTGAAACATGGTGTAATGCTTCTCAGCCAAGAATGCAGCTGTGCTACTATGGGGTAAAGAAGCTGCATGGAGATTAATTTTTCTTGAAACTCCCACACAGAAGTAGATGTTGGAATTTCTGATCCAGCACAGACTCCCTGCTACTTTGTCCTTCTCTCTGTCTCAGATTCCCCTTGATTTAGAAGCCAAATGCAGTCCAGATTTCGTGTGCTATTCTTTAGCTGTCTACTACCTCGGCTGAAACATGGGGACCTTCAGAGCTGAAAGCAGGGGAGCTATGGTAGTAGTTCCCAGATGAGCTAACATGACTCCAACTGAAGTTTAAAGCCAGGCGGAAATTCAGTTGCCAAACTACAGCAAAAATTGCAGCAGAAAATCTTGGGGTGGCAAAGTTGTGTTTTAAGAACTGTAACAGTCTGGTATCCTTTCTGGGTCAGGCATCAAGGGGAACAAGTGTTCCCCTTTGTTAGGACAATATATGCAGTAGGGCGTACAATCCATAGGAGGTACTGGAATTGCTGCATTGTGGCCCAGTGGAAAAGCTGTAAGATGTGCTGGGCCTGTTCTAATGTCACGTTGCGAGCTGATGGAAATTAAGAGTCTTTGCACAATTAAGGTGGGATGGCAGAGAGCTTCACAAGGAAATAGCCAGTAGGATCCTATTGTTGTCCACTTAATGTAGAGTGTCCCTTTAGGTACATCCTTGCTTAGGGGATAGAAGTGCAGACTCTACCCACAGACTTATTTATTATAAGGGATCCACTGAAGTTGCAGGACCCATGAGAAACAGATGGGGCCAGGCTGTCTCAGAATAACTTCGGGAGTCAGGTGAAGTTGTCCACATTGCTAGCTCGCTATTTAGCAATGTGAGAATGAAAGGAGGCTTGTGGTCTAACTTTAATTCTCATAACTGGGAAGGTTCCAAATCTTGAATCTGATGGCGGGTCTCCCACCTGCATCTCTCTCTTCAATATTACCCACCAGCTCCTCTGCTTCCTCTTGTTTGCAACAAAATAAGAACAATTTTGGGTTCGTTTCTCTCTCCCTCCCTCCTCTGAGTCGTCTGACTGTTCACAGGATAGCCTATCCCCTCCCCTCTCTTTATGAATCTCTACACTGCTTTCCCAAACAGTCAGAGAGGAGAAATTGAAGGGACTGTCAGGATTTTACTGCTACCCACTCAGCTGTCGTTCAGTAAAGCCCCGAGCAGCAGCAGAGCCATAGAGTTGTCTGTGCCATCAGGAAGACAGCATTGCAGTCATCTGTATTTGAGGGGTTACTTTTGTCCATTAACGAAATCTGGATTTGCTTGATCTTTCTAAATGCCTAAAATGTATGTCTTGGAGAGGTTGATGGCCTGAGACTTTATTTGATGAGGACAGTTCCCCTCTCTGCACTGTTGAATGAGTCTTTCAGCTGCCAGAAAATACTTGATAGCACGTTCCCTGGCACCGAGTGTCACTCCTGTATATCTCAGAGGTCGCATTTCTTGGCACAGCTTGGTACTCCGTATTGGTCGAACTGACTATGTAAAGGGGAAGGCGATAGAGAATCATGCCTAAGCATGCCTCCGGTTGGTACAAAACTGCTCGTAGCAACAAGCTCTTTAAGGTAGCTGACACAAGCAGAACAAGATTCAAAGCTGGAAGTTGGGAGTCAGAGCGTTTTGGGCTAGAAGATGAAGCGCCCAGTTTTTACAGTGAAGGTGATGAGCTAACAGAGCAGTCTCTGTGGGAGTGCAGTAGCTTCTCTGGCTTTTTAAGTTCTTCAGTGGAACAAGATGGGGTTAGGATTCCTTGACTAAACGTTGACTTCTTCAGTGTAGACATCTACATCAAAGTTAGTCAGCCTGGGTTCTCTTTATAATTTAGTCAGTGGAGTCTGGACCGTGGTTCATCCCATCTTCATGTAGATGTGTAAAATGGGCCAGAGGACCTGCTCTCTTAAATGCTGATTTCTCTCCATAGACTGAAGGAAATATGGGGTACTGGCTGAACCATAAGCCCTGCAGATAGCTAAGTCTTGAGTCTGTTGCTAAACATAGTCATAGATATTCCAGAGCATCTCAGATGACACTAAAGACCCCATTAGGCCTCTGCAATTATGTGAGACAAGTACTGCTCTGCACATCTATCCAGGGTTTGTCAACCACATCTGCAGCGGGATGTAGGGATACATGAGCCGCATGTTTGGAGCTTTACTCTTTCCAGGTCCCAGCATGCTTGTGCAGAAGCAGGTTGGGTCTCCCAACACCACAGTCCAGCTCTAGCAGGAGAGGTGCTCCATCTCAGCCAGATGCCATCTTGCTGCAGAAATCGTTTAGTCCATGATTTGCACGTATACAGAGCTGTTCTAGAACATTATAATGCACTTCTAGCTTTAAAATTACTTAATCCAAATAGTTTAATGTCATCACAAGCGCAATACATGCATTTATTCTTCTAGGTCTGTGTGTTTGCATGCGTGTTGTCATACGTTATTGTACTAAACAGTGGCTCACGTGAGATTAACAAGCAAAGCCCATTTATTAAATTGCTTTATGTACTGTAAATCTTGTGTAATCCACTAATGCATAATGCCATCACTTAGGAAGCTTGGCATTCCTTCCCAGTGGAGCATCACGTTTAGCAGGTGCCCATAGTGTTCATTTTGAAAAGGCTGCAGTTGAGAATAAAAATTTTAAAATAAATCTAATTTGCAGAATAAATCTAAACCATTAGAGGCTGAATGCTCACAATACACTGATAACTGTGTCGCAGCTGTAGCATGCGTTCACCTGTAGATATGGTGGATTTTCTACCCTTTTAAGGACATTGTATCCAGCAGAGCAAAAGTAGCAAGCAAAGTTTGCATTTGTAGTGTCCTGGTTGCCCTCGAAGTGGATTATCAAGGTTATGTTAAGATTCTGCTTTTGCAAAAACTGGCTTTGTGCACCTGTGGTGGTACTGGTAAGGTCCTGGGAATTCCCGGAGTGACTGTGTTGTAGTGCTTTTGCTGTGCACTGCGAAGAAGAGTGTATGTTGCGGTGGTTTCCAAGCACAAAATATTCCCTCTGGGATCTGTATGTCCAGTGTTATCCTCTTCATCATTACACAAGTCAAGGGTGGGAACGGGAGCAGTGGAATCACCTGTGGTATTTTGACCAGAGGTGAGAACTATTGCGTGTGTAGCTAAATCTGAGTTTAGTAGTCAGTTGTAAATAGGTGGTTCCCAATCTGTACGCTTACGAGGCACCATAGAAGAATTACAAACTCAGTGCATGTCCAGCAACCAGTACAGGATTTTGTTTGTAATAAGGCCTCTTTTGTGGTGTGACTGAATGTTTATTGACTTTATTGCCAACTATGAAGTATTTCCACCCTCTCATCTCTATTACAAATTAATGACTTTAGAGGTTACTCTGAGATGCACCCAAATATTCAGTCAAAGCAAGTATGAGAAAACTGACCATTCAGAAGAGAGGGATTAGCTGCAGTGGTGAATGTTGCACACCCAGGTGAAGCCCTGGATGGTGAGCGGAGTGGTCAATGCTGTGAAAAATCCCTCTCAAGTCACAGGCAATACTGGCCAGAAGATTTTGTCAACTCAGGCATGTGTAGAGACAGTTAGACTTGGCACGAATTCCAGTCACACATTAGATGGCCTCATTCTGTAGTCATTATTCAGCACTTACTCGAGCAAAACTTCTGCTGAACTTAACGGGTTTACTACTCCTGCTGAAATGAATAAGAAATTTGTCTGAGGCTCAGGTGCCTTCAGACCTGAGTCTCAACACAAACCCCCACCAAGTTCTGTGTCACTAAGGATTTTCAGTATTTTTTTTAAAGATGGCAAACAGTGAAATATACTGGAGTTGACCAAAAAAAAAAAGGTGAAGGGCAGGGTAAGAAAGCAAGCAGAAGAAAAGCAGAGTGAGGTAGTTATCCCGGAGGATGCTGCAGGTTAAGAAAAGCGCTCCGGAGTTTTTACTTCATCTCACTTTGTAGGTTGTCCCCCATGGAGAACCCCATCCGCTCCTCTGTCAGATGTTTCACAGAGCATGCTGCATGCCTGCACTTTTGCTTATGTTTGTTTTCACTGATGATGATAAACTGGAGAACATGCTGGAAATGAAACATTTTTATTTGTTTATCATTTGGGACTGAAGTTATTGAAAATGGAGAGAAAAATTGAAATGATAGCGTGGCATGTTTTCTGTAAATACTGAGTAGTTCTTCTGCAGTGTACGATATAACCAAAGTAACCTAGAAATAAGCTTGTATTGCGCTTTTCTTGTGCCTAATTATGAGGATGTGAAAAATATGCTCATATTAATGCCTTCTCATCCAGCTGTGAGGGGGCTGAAAGTACCTCTTATGAAGATCTAGTTTGTAAAGCGAATGATTGTAATGCAGGAGGATTACTATTCATGAGCTCTGTGTTTATTGACTCTGTTAAAAACTGGATCTGTGGTTCACATGAAGGATATGTAAAATGCTGTGGGTAGAGGAGTAATTCAGAAATTAATTGTAGTTCATATCAGTATGACTGAACCTGTCCTGATCTCACTATTTGAGAGTTTTTCCTCACGAACGGGAAGTTCATGCTATGTTCCCCATTGCTTTTATGTTATTCTCTGTGTATTTTATTTAATTTGCATTACCATGTACATTTACATTTACTATTTGTTAAAAACTTTACTAAGGAAGGTACTATTCAGTTGGATTTGGACATTCTTGCAGGAATTAGGAACTTTACAAGATTCCAGAAATTTTAAAAAGAAAATTTACTTATCTCCTCTTTTGTTCCAATATCTTCTAGTTTACTGCTATACCTTTTTTTTTTCCATAAAGAGAGCATCTCCCACCATTTTCTTATTCAGATTTTAACAGAACTGTGGGCTTGGTAGGGAAAGGAGACTGTTGGTAATATCTAAGGGCAACAAATAAATAAAACCTGTATGTACGCAATAGCAATTAAAGCAGAAATCACGTACTCCAGAGGCGTGCTCCTTGTTATGTTCCCTGTTCAGCAGTGTACTTAAGCACCTGTTTAACATTAATGGTAAGCATATGCTTAAATGTTTCTGCTGACTTGGGAGTTATGAGAAGTCTGCCTTGCACACACAACAGTTGAGCAGCCCGTTTTCCATCTGTGTGCGAGCCCAGAGCATGGTGCTAGCTGAGCATTTTCCAGGTTAATTAGATTGGCATAACAAGATCCCTAGCGGACTCTGTGCAGTCATCAGCTCTTCTGCGCTCTCCGGCTATCGGGAGCTCTGCCCGAAGTGGTGTATCTTTTGCTTGTAACTGAAACAGAATATTGCACTGTATTTCACCAGTGTGTCCAAATGGAAACAGAATTGAATGGATTGTGAGTACACCATAAATACCAATTTGGCTCCATATTGCTAGCATGAATATGGTGCATCCTTCAAATGCACAGTGTCTACCAAGGACTATTTATTCTATGGAGCTACCAATAATGGTTGTGCTTTCATGAATTATGCATGTGTTTGTCCCTAAACCTCACCTGATCGTGATTTGGAGTGTTCCAAGATTTGAAGCTGGCTGTAAGTATAAATTGCAGATATTTTTCATAAAAGATAATGTCCTTACAAGTTTCTTTGCAATGTTAGTCAGAGTCTATCATGCCTCTATCTACAATAAAAATAAATAAAAAAAAGGAATCAAAAGAATCCTAATTCAGTACAAGGGGGGGAAAAAAGCTTGATGCTCCAAAGTCTTGCAAGAAAAGGCAAAATTACATTGTCAAAGGTGTTCTATCCATCTATTCCCTAAGGCAAGTGAAATGAGATGGAGTCCCATTGTAGAAATATGGGGGTGGTTATTTACCAAATGAAGAAAGGAAAATGACCCCACAGTATACCTAGAAGCAACTTGCTACGGTGTAAAAACGTAGCGGTGAGAATCATATTAGCCATTCAGGCCTTTTGATGGGTTAAAATGACGAGAAAAAAGCACACGCTTTTAGGGAGATATTAAATAGATGAGGAGGAGTGTGATCTTTTTAGCTGAATTCAGTGGCACAAAATTTAGCTTTCCAGTATTTTCAGGGATAGGCTGCCTTGGTTTCTTCTGAAGGTTCTCTATTTTTCCTGTTTATACAGTTCTATCACATTGGAATCTCTGGTTTCTAGAGACTTCTCTAGTATTTAATTTTCACATTCAGCTTTGTTGGGTGTTTTTTAACCTCACCTGTTAAGTTTTTAAGGAGTTATATCCTTGTGAAGCATTGCATATTAACAGTGACATCACGGAAAGCATTGAGACAGTGTGGGCTAATCTGCAGAACGGTGACAAATGGCTGTAGTGCTATCCTGAGCTCTCTGCTCAGGATTAAAGCAGCTGTATTAAAGAAGACTTGTTATGAATAGATGCAACTAAAGAAGGGCAGAACAATGGAAAGACCGGAAGGCTTTGGGTAATATGCATTTGTGCATGGGGAAGCTTACAATCTTCAGTCACAGTTTGAATCTATCCTAAATGGATAGTTATGGATGGTTACTAACGTCCACTGCCTGCTTGCTGATCTTTGCGTGCTGTAGGAGGAAGACAGCCCCAGCTGCATGAGTAGTTGCCGTGAACCAGCTTGTGACCACACTGCTCAGGCACTGTCTGGAGGTGACTGATGGAGTCCATGTTGCATACCACTTGGCAGGAACCTCCCTGCTCCCCAGGTGGCCTCATTGTTGCTGGAATTAAAATAATTTGTGTGTGTGTTTTCAGCTCAAAGGGCAGGATTCAGTCCTTCTGAATGATGGTTTTCTGTGACATGCAAACGTGTGTGTGTTGCACACAGGGGTTGAAAGTGCAAGGTCTACTGAGACAAGGCTGGAGGAGAGTCGCAGGAGGAGGAGATGTGGCCTAAGTGTGCACCATCTCTCTGGGGCAGGCTCTGGAGCGGACTGTCTTTGGGAACTGTGCTTTTTGCAGGGAGCTAGCAGCATTGCTTGGAAAGCAGCTTAGAGGTAAATTGCCATATATGAAGCACGGACACTCAAGTCCCGGTGCCTGGAGCGAAATAAAGAGGGAGCTAAATTTGTAGTCAGGACACACACAGGCTCCATTTATAGGTAGAGTCCGTATGTCAAAGAATGCTGCAGTTGGTGAATTCACACACAGGCACATCAAGAACTTGCAATGCATAGAATTGTTGGATTGGAGGATACAGAGTCTAGTTCCCAGCTATCTAAAGTAATCGTAGCGTAGCGTCTTTGTCATTGGTGTATGTAGGAGAAATTGTGCTTGAGGCGAGTAGAGTCCATTGAATCACATAAGCTTAGCCCAGTAAACACATTTACTGTCTGAAAAGTGAATTCAATTATTTCTCTTGTGCCTTGTAAATGTGTCAGACTGGCACATCCACTCTGCTAGGCTCAGTATCTTGTGCTTTCTCCTTTTGGAGATTCTCATAGTAAGCCACTTTTCCTCTCGTGTAACTAAACATGTAGAGACTTGTCACAGAAATATTAAGATTGGTATGAATGAAATACAGATGCAAATGTTGTTTCTGTAAGCACTAGGGAAAAAAAGTGAAATAAGTGTGAGAAGAATGTCATGTAGTGATAATAAAGAACGTTGTTCCCAGCAATAAAACTGAGAAATGTGCTGTGCTGTCAAGCCCAGAAGGCCTGGGCTCTGATAAAAGTCACGGTACAGGCATCTCTGCAGAACAAGACCCTTCTGTCTGCTGACACTGAAAGGCCATGAGATACTAGCACATCATGCACTCTAGCCCAATTCCTTCTGCTGTTTGGCCAACGAGGAGCTACACTGTAGCCAAACAGATAGATGTGTATGTTTTCAGACGTGGTCCATACAAGCAAAGCCAGGTAATGAGCTGCAATCTTGCTAACATTTATGAATGGCTAAGTAGGCAAGATTCTGAAGCAAAGGACCATCCCTTATCAACTGTTGGCTCATAAAAGGTATAAAAGACCTGCCAAAAAACTAGCTTGCCATTGCCAGTCAAGAAAAACCCAAGTGTTGCTATGAAGACTTAATAGTTGGTATTCCTTGTCTGCTGTGGCACATACAAATTCTCTCGGGCAGACCACTTGAACACACACATCTTGGTGCATGTGACAGTGGGATGAATGAACTCCATGAGAGAATGAGTGGAAGCACATTCAGATTTTGTTAATAACTGACTGGAAAAGATGGTAGCAGGGGGGCTGGAGGCTGTCAGAGACCAATGATGGAATGTGTTCAGATAACGAAGCCGCATACATTTGCAAATGTCTAGGACTATTACGCCTACACCATTACCTTTATCAATCAAATCTGTAATCTCATCAAGAAACAAGATCAGGTTTGCTTGACAAGACCTATTTCCCAGAAACCTGTATAGACTAACATTAATTATACTCCTATCCTTTAGTTCTTTATTAATTGACTCCCATATCAGCTTTACTACTTTTTCATTCTTAGAAGGAGCCCTTCTAAAGGGAGACTAGCCATGCTGTATCATTTCTGTGGGTAAACAGGGCATTAGTTTTGAAAGGGCTGCTTGTAAGTGTTGTGAGTCATGAGAGTAAAATCAGCAAGGGTGACGAGGAGATGTAAGGAGCAGCTTTGCGATAAAACATGAGACAAAGCACCATCAGCAAGAAGGTCCATTCAAGATTCTGCGGCATCAGTAAAAAGATAGAGTGCGTGCGTCCGTAAGAGGACAGCAGAGTGTGAGGCAGAGCAAATTGATGTTAGTGAAAGTCCTAAGGCAGCGGCACTGTTTGTTATACATTTTGTTTGCAAGCAGTAGGAATGTATGCTGAAGGTGTGAGGAGAGGCAAAAATGATATTGATGATTCTGTAGAGAAACAACTTTATGATGAGAAGAAAGGTACTAACAATTCTCAGCTATAACGAGGACAGACTGGGGTGAGAAGCAGAAGAATACTGATGCAGTTCTGTGTATGCTGTGCTGGAGTGGAAGTATGTGTCATGCAATCTGACGGAACAGCCTATGTCACATTGCTATGATATGGAGCAACTTAAGACGTTGTTAATGCAAATGCGTCCTGCCATGGGGAGAAAAGCAAGTCTAGAGATTTGACTATAAACGAGAGGAAGGGCTAACCTATGGTAATGAAATGCAAAGTGTCTGATCAAAATTCAGCATGTTAATCTGAACAGTAAATCTTTTATATGAATGTGTCACTTGGGCCCCATAGACTACAAGGTTTTCTTCTTACAGTATATGTTGCCCTTGATGTCCATTTTTGATTGCGGAGTGTGGTAACATTTCACTGTTGCCACTTCATTTGCCTGCTGGAGCTGCATGGAGTCAAATGGCTTTAAAGGTTTCCTGACTACTGGAGGCTCCAGGATCTGTAAGACAACAGTGATTTGTCAAAATGGAAAGTGTAGGGACTTTGCATGTGATTGACAGTGTGTGATATTTAACCAGTGACATTGCATGCCACTGGTTGATCTAGTCATAAAAAAAAAAGAAATTTAGAACAAACCCCATATTTAAATGCTGATAAGTGTGATGCTTATAGGAAACCACACCGAGCAGTGGCCATTGTGGTATCCTCAGTGTATCTCCATGCAGGCTTCGACATGTATGGTTTAAGGAGAAACACGGTTCTGCAGTGACTATGCTTGGATTGCAATGCAATAAATTTGAATTTAGAGACAATATGTTACTGATTTCTTGCATGACCTTGGGCAAATCTCTCAGTGCTGCTAAGCACAGGATAGCTGTGTCAGTGGAGGGCAGCTCTACCATCTCCTTCTGCCGTAACCGCACCCTGCGTGGAGCTTCTCATTGGTCCTTACTTCCATTCCCCATTTGTAAAATAGGGATGATCATTTCTTCCATTCCCTTTCTTTGTATATTTTGACTGCGGTATTTTAAGCTCCCATATATATATATACACACTATCCATCTGTATTTGTTTTGTACATAAACTTTGTCTTACTATGCTGAGTTTAAGTACGTGTCTATACTTAACATTATATTAAATGATACAAACGTCATTGATCTATTGAAGATACAGCATTCAGTAAGAGATTATAGGAATATGTAAATCGGTACAGTAGTAGTTGATCTATGCCTGTAGAGCAAGTTTATTCTGAATTACAAAGAAAACTGAGTATAACATGTTCTATTCATGTCCACGTTTGTGTCTGAATCAGGGTTTTATTATGAATCTAAGCAGTATTTGTCACAGTTGGTGCACAGCAATTAACTTTTTTTACTGGATCAGGAAATATCCTACATATTAATAAATTGGTAATATTTCAGTTGATAAGAAAATTCTGACTGATAGTGGAATCTAGTATAAAATTTTCAGATCAAATATTTCTTTCTGTATTTGCGCCATTAATCTCATATAAGAATATCACAGTTTTGATAATGCTTTGATTAGAAAAAGAGGAATTAAAACACTCTACCAAAGTCTGACAACTGGAAAACACTTTGAAATGTAATCCTCGGTGTTTGTTTGCTTTTACGTTATATAAATAATATGTGGAAAATTAATTATTTCAGTTTTAATAAAATGAGACATTTTGATTGATGCGAACTGAAATTTTGTTTACTGGGAAGTTTCAACAGTCCTTGTTTTCATTTTGCTTGGGAGGGAAGACAAATATTGAAATAATTTTTCTGCTAAATGGAGGTTTAATTTCCTTTCCTCACCTTGGTTTTGCTTTTTAGCACATAATTTCCCCATCCATCTATAATCTATCAATACCATTAAAAATGCATTGTAAACTGAACTGACAGAAGAAAGCATATTTAGACACAAGCTATTAGTCAGTGCTTAACTCATCCTTTGCTGTTGAAGCCTTTTGTGTTATGCAAGACCACAATCTCCATGTACAAGTCCTTTAATATCCAGCATGGTATTTCAAGCATGAACTGACTCCTTTCAGGTTGCTTGTATAAATAACGCGATCAGGATTTGGTCTAGAACTGTCTACAGGATAGAAATGTGTTATATTAAGGAGTATCTTGTTTCTCTGTCTTCATCAGAAAGACAGATATCTGCTGTTTGCTGTCTGTAAGGGGTGTGTGTAGCTTGCTTTGTCTTGATGCCCCGTTGGATCTGAGATGATTCCAGAGGAGTTATTACAGCTTTCACAATAAGAATGCAATAGCTCCTTTACAGCCATGAATATTCCTGTAAGAATGTACTTTAAAAGTCACTCGTAACAGAGAGTGCACTCAAGGCATCCTTAAAGTCCTTGGCATACATCATGGGTTGGTTTCAAGCAGACCGTTCTAAGTTCTCCATATGGACAAACCTTTCAAACAAGCCTAGCTGAATATGGCATCCAAATCCCACATTGGGTATTCACTCTGGTCTCAGTGCCACCCATTTAGATCTTGGTTCTCTGTGCATATCATATGCAGTTGTGTCTTTCAAGAGGAGCAAAGAGAAGGAAATGATGCCCAGGGTGAAACCACAGCACATAAAGACACTCTTCATCCTGTTTTCAAGTAGTCAGCCACTGACAGTGAATCTGGGTCAGGCAGCTGCTCTGAGCACCACGCTCCCATGACTAGTCTCATATCATCCCAGACCTGGTTGTGTAGATACATCAGAGCCGCTGGTGCATCCCGACTGCATTTAAACTTGCCCTTGATCCCAATCCCACCTCTGTTCATTTGTTCAAAATACAATTTATTCTGTCCTTGTTTGCCTTGACAAATTTGCTGAGATGCGTGTGTTGGCTTTAGACAAATAGCTCCTAGAGAAATGCTATCACTTAAGGTAATCCTTATTACATGGCACCTTTGCGTGGCTGGTAGAGTGTGTGGTGTATTCTCAGGAGTGTGAGTTTGTGGTGTGAGATCCCAGTGTCCCAGGGTAGCTGGCAGCTATCTACAAGAATAGTGCCAACTGACTCAGAAAAGAGTTATGCACAAAAGCTGGCCCAGTGGTTTGCTGTTTTTTCCTAAAGCAGGCACCTCAAAGTTTACACTGTAAGTCCTGTGAGCTTTTTTAGAAGGAAGTAAAAAGAAAAGAAGAAAAGTGCTGACGCATAGCACTCAATGAGTTCTTTGGAGCTAATTTGCAAAGTATTATTAATTTAAATACTGTTTGAGTTCTTACAGTGTTCTTACTCCTTGCATGGGCTGTGTGTTTCTGGATCATTGTCTAAAATAACTCTGTGAGAGCATCAGTAACAAAGTTCTTAACTGCAGTCCTAACCTGGTTGATTTTCTCCCCAGCCTGGAAGACCTAGCTTCCACCCTCTCACTCCTTCAGGCCTTTCTTGTGATCGCAAGTGTACTGTGGGATTAAAGTCATGCCCTCCTCATGATTTATGTCCCTGTACCTTTACAGGGTTATGGTGTATATCTAGGTCATGGTCTTATTTTGTTGTGATGTAGAGTTGATATACAGTCTTTGAACTTCACCAGGAGATAATTTGGATGTTACACTGCAGTGTTCCTGTTTCTTACTGTTTTTTTCACTCAGCAATTTGGCAAGGAGCACTTCTATATATATTTTTGCAAAATGAAATTGATAAATATTGACTCCAAAGCACTGGATTTAGCTGCTAGCAAGGTAGTTGCATATTTCTATATACAAAAGCTGTCACAGAGTTTGAGTGCCAACTGCTATTGAGAATGAGGTGATGTGGCTTTTTTAAAGCAAAAAAAATACTTCATCCCCAAGCTGCAGTGCATAAGGACCATGTCTTTCTAGCCATGCTATCTGCAGTCTTCTGTGTTGTAATGACAAAAAATCATGGCTATCAGCAAACTGACCCAGACAGACCGAAGGATGGTTTTGATGCAAAGGATGTTTTTGTTCCCTTTTCACTTCAGCTGCCCCAGCATTGCACACCAGAGACTTGTGGAGCTGTGAGTAGGATGGAGTGATCCTATAAATGACCCTGATTATCGCTTTCATAAATGACTCTGCATTTTCTAACCAAATGACCAATGAAGCAAAAGATGTCGAACAAGATTTTAAATTATAACAAATGGAATCTGTGCTGTCTAATCAGATTGTTGTATAGGTGGCTATTAGTCATTGCTAAAAGTTAGAGTAATTAAACTTCAAGCAGTCATTGGGCAGATAATATCAAAGAATTACTTCATTTGAGGGTTTGGGTGGGTTTGGATTTTTTTTTTTTAATTACTGTCTCTAGTGGAAACTCACAGTATATTGATCTTTCAAATTTGTCTAAAGGTGAAGTATTAATACTAGTGTCAAAACAGCTGTTTCAGGTGTTACTGTTACAGACTTGCAAACCTGAACAAATTTAATATTGGGTCCCCATTTTGTGAGACAGCAAAGGGAGTAGAAGATAACTTAGGGTTTTCTATTGTATTTCTTTTTTTCTTCTTACCATGTCTTTCTTTACCTGCATTTTCCGTCCCTGTCTGAGCTGACTTTACTACGTCCTTTTGCCTTTTCTTTTCACATATACCAATGCTGACTGCTTGCCTGTCAGACAAGTGTGGAGGGGGTATCTATTTTGTCTCTTTTGGAGACTAGGGTATTCTGGAGCAATACTGTGAGTAGATGTGGGCCCTCAGTTTAGTATGCAGCTTGTTGCTGACGCAGTATGATCCTGTTTTGAAGAATAAGGCATTCTGCTTTTTTGTAATGTATTTGTGCCAGGGATTTGCACTGATGCATCTACTTTGGGGCAAAAAATCTCTATTTCACCAAACTCTAATTGATGTCATTTTATCTGTGTTTACCCATTTGTAAAGCAGGCAACTTAACATTTGTCTATCAGATAGGAGTATTGTAAGGCTTGCTGAAGAGCTGCTTTTAAAGCATTTGGAGATCCTTGGGTGACAGCCACTATAGAAAAGCACTGATTCTGTGCACTATTTTACTGCTCTCCTTTTCCATTTTAGGTCCAGCTCAGCACTTACACCAAAATGTCAGCACTCTGCTCCTGTAGAAAAGTAGGTTTGCTCACTGTTTTTATTGAGAAGTGGTATTTGTATTCCCCATGCATGTACACACAATGCCTTTAGAAATTAGAGTAAAACCACCTAACTCCAAGTAGATTTAACTCACAGCAGGGCACACCAGAAAGGTGCTTCCACATCAGGCTGGATGTTGCCAGAATTCCTCAGCAGGCTTTAGTTACAGAAGCAAGGAAGAAAACCAAGTCTGTAGTTCAATTGCTCTTCCCTTCAGGCCTGGTCGTTTGGAACCACAGAATCAACTAGTTACTTAAGTGAGCTTTGAGTGATGTTACAAGCATCCTTCTTAAAGGATGAAAATTGCTGCTTAGTTGGAGGTTTTCCAAAAACCTCGATGAGATTTGAATGCCCGGTTCTGAAGAAATAGAATAATCCTCCAAGTGGCCTGGAAAAGCCCGACCTGAATGCTGCACTTTCAGAATGACCCGTGTTTTGTCACTTTACCCCTTGGATCTCGATGCAAAGGCATTCTTTGGGCGGGCCTTTTGCAAGGCTTAAAAGTCACGACAGAGGGAGCGGCCGGTGAGGTGGCAGGTGGAGCCGGGCGGGGCGGGAGCTGTCCATGGTGCTGATGATGAGCTGTCCGTTGTACTGAACGCTGCCGCGCCTCCTGGGAAGAGTGAGAGCTGAGGGTTGTCCTGCTTAGCACAGGGATGTATGAGTGCCTGGCCTCCCCCGGGTTTATAACCCACAGGTCTCAGCCTTCTTCTTGCCCATCAGCACACAGGGATTCATTTGAAACTAACAAGTGATTGTAATAGAATCCTGTGTGCAAGGAACTGTACAGAGGCTTGCTCCAGAGGTACCAGGAGAACGGCATCTTGAAATATGTCCACAATTAGCCATTCAGGAGCCAGTCTGAAAACACAGCACAAATATTCTCTGCCTTGTCCCATATCAGTGTGTTGCAGATGAGGAGGAACATTTATACAAGACCACCTGCCCCTTCTTATTTCTGTTTCGACACAGTCAGAGCTTATCTACTTGGAGATCCTCAGCAAGGTTCATCTGAATTAACTAGTTGTCAATTGGCTATTTAAGCCACACTGAACTCTCATTCAGAATTAAAGTAGCCTTCATTTCATTTTATTTATTTTACTCATGAAGTGGATTAAGCTAAATTAAATTAAAGCTATTTTAATTCCATATGGGACTATCCTCTCAGATATTTAATGTGGCATAACTCATCCATCTAAAAAGTAAATTTACATATATCTTCCCAAGAATCTCAGTGTAAATAGGTCCTTAGTCCTTATAAAAAAAATCTTTGTTTGCTGTTGAACAATATACTTTGGAAGTGTATAAAGTTATAATGAACAAAGGCACCAAGTGTTCGCTTGGGGAATTGGCATGGAACAGTAAATGGGCTATAAATTCACATCCTAGGTTAGCTTGTAGTACTTTCCCCTCTATATAGACAAAACAAGTTCTGTTGAGGTCTATATAAGCATTTTCCTGTGGAATTTTTGACCCTAGGTTCTGCTTAGAAACATGATAATCACAGATTCATACAGTGAAGGTGGAATCTGAGGCCTGATTCAGTAGGGAACACTATGCACATGCTTAGCTTTAAATATAGAGATAGTTTGATTGGCTGGTTAAGAATTGTGCTGAAACAGAGCCAAAGTGCTGTGGCTTTTTGTGACATTTATGTGGCTTCAGGATACGGATGTTCAATGAAAACTTCAGTTACAGTCTTCCTTAATAATTCAGAAGTCCTGATTTTTCTTCAGAATTAATATCACTCTGGATGATACAATCATTCTGCTCATTTAAGTCCTGGATGTATAAGGACTTGTTTGCAGGAAGTAGCTTACCAATTACAGCTTTATTACAGGCAGTAGGAGCATTGGGCTGTAACCCCCTTTTTTTAATTAAAGTTGTTTGTCATTTATTAAGGCTATTTTTAAATTATTTTTTAGTTTCCTGGGAAAGCAGCGGTATGCTTTCCAACTATTTTAATTTAGTTACATTTATATATGTGCAGCTTTTACTACAGGAAGTCTCTCTTCATCATTAGGAGGTGAAAAACATTAATAGCAACACTATTGTGAAGTAATGCAAAGCTGTTGATTTACTTTATTGCAGTCGCAGATTAATATTTCCTGGGGAAATAATGACACAAAAGGAATAATTGGGGAAGGCTATGGGAAATCATGCAGTACCTTATAATTGCTGTGAAATTCAGACATTTTTGCCACTGTAAAGAAATCCTCCGCCATTAATCCTCTTTTTAGTTTTAAAACTAAAAATAACATTTTAAAATTAAAAAGAACATCTTTAAAGATGAAAAATAGCTAAATGAATAATTGTAAGAATTTACCTAGGCAGTTGAAAATTTCTAATGTGAATGACTGTTTTTCTTCAGTGTCATTGGAATAGCACAGACAACATCTGGTTTAAGCCCCTAGCCTTCCTGCAAAATACTGCAAAGCAAAATGAGCAGTATTTGTGTAAAATCCACAGTTACCCGAGATACGAGTGTTCTGTCAGTCAGGCTTTAGGAAACATGAAGTATACTTCAGGAAGGAACAGTTTTGTTTAACGCATATATATTATTCATTACAGATATATACACTCTTTTTTCCTAGTGTATGGACTGAGGGTTACAGGTATATTTGAATATGCTGAAAAACTTTACATAGCCTAAAGTTAATAACCTAAAATAAACTTATTTTAGTATCTCAGTAGACAAAGGGGAAAACCAAATCACAAACCCAAGTCTACTTTCTTAAGAAAGGAATAAAATTATTTCTATGTAAAAAGTTATCTCTTGATTGTAATTGCAAACTTGCAATGGGTTTCTACACAGATGTCTAAAGAAAATTTTAGAAAGGACAAATGCATTATATTAAAAAAAAATCTATTCCATAAGAAACAGTTTGCTTACTGAAAAGTTAAATATGCAATTGAAACAGTTTAGCCTTGATCAGACATGATTTTCCTCATCTGAGGCTGAGGCGAAAGCCAAGGCTTTGAATCTGTAAATGCTTAAGTGCATGAGCGACTTGCATCTGTGTTTTGTACTCGGAACTCACTGGAGAGTGTGTCATGAGCAGAGATGCTCACGTGGGTGAGTGTTTGCAGGCCACCAGAGCAGGTCTTACACAACGGTGATGCAGGGAGGCTTCGGAGCCGCACAAGTCCACCCCTCCCCCCTTTCCACCTTCAGGGACTGTGGCTCTGCCACAACTGCTTGTGTTCAAGCTCTTACCCCAAAGCATGTATCAAGTAATTTTTCATTGCTTGTAACCCTGTAAAAGAGGAGCTAATGACTTCACTTATGCATGTCAAGAGGCAGGAAACAAGGCAGTAGAGATGGAGGTAAGACAGGACCTCAAGGTGGGGCAGAGGCAAATTTGGGATTAATGTAGAGCTGTGCCTCTAAATCTTACTTAAGGCCCTGTGTTGTGTGAGGTCAGCCCTATCCTACAACCTGTTCCAATATTTCATTGTTAAGTAAATAGATGTAACATTCATATCTTTCCTATAAAGAAAAAATCTACCATGGGAACTATTACAGCTTTTTCCCTTTAACTACTTTATTCTGTGTTTTAGTAGAGGACTATTTTAAATTAATTGTCCTCTAATTTGTAGTTGAGGCACTCAGTGGCTGTAAGTGATAACATCTCCACAGTGCAGTTAATGTTATGCTTCTTTGTGTATATAAATACTTCATAAATGCATTTTTCTCTGATGTAAATTGAAATCTAATAGGCTAAACAGGATCATTTCTGTTTAGTGCTTAGCAATGCATTCCAGGTGCATGAAAGCAATTTTAGAGAGGGTGAAAAAATTTCCACAAATCATTCGTATCTTGGAATGTCTGTCAGTTTCTCCAGTAGATCTGATATTCAGTTAATAGGAAACATCAGAATGTTTTTGAGTATGAATTTAGCTATTTGGGTGCAAATACAGTGAAGTAATTTGGATTGTCTGGATTTTTGATTGAGCTTTTTAATGCAGGTTACTGGGATTGAAAAGACCCATATGATAAATGAATACTAGAGAGTAAACTTCGTATTTGTGCTGTTAATACATTGTTTGTCTTATTAATCCATCCACAAGGGAAAAAAAAACAAACATAGTTACTAGATGGGTTTTTGCTCTTTTAGATAAAGCCCTAAACTTTAAAAGCGCTCTCTGAGACATTTTTATGCATATCTTGATTGTTATCCCTCCATCATTTATGCTATAATGCATTACTGGAAGATCTGGAGTAAATTTAATTTCCTTACCAGCTGCAGTCTTTTCCTTTTGGCACAGAGTGATTATGTTTGGCTGTGTTTAGAATGAGAATAGAAAAAGCTTTTCACAGAGCTTCTCAGATCTGTGGTGTTGTGCAAAGAACTGAAGAAGGAACTTGTCATGGTAGAGACCCTGCGAGATGGGGAACGAGACATTCTGCTATGGCAGCAGAATTCCTGTTCTCCAGTGACATTGCAAGAACTCTGAAGGAAGTGACTTCTTTTTGCCAATACTCAGAATATAAACCATATTAGTATGGCAGGCAAGATTGCTGAAACTCTAACAGTGAGAGAACAATCTGGGATGTTTTTTTATTGAGTCTTCAGCCAGGGTGATGTAGTTAAAAGACAGCAAAAAGCTTGATCAGCAGTTTAGCATTACAGATGTGATTACCAAAAGTGTCAGGCTTAGCAGTGCTCTCATTGAAGTCAGCAGGCATTTTCTCAATGACATTATGGGTATGGGGAACTTGTATGTTTTAAATAAGCAGCTTGCAAATGCATGTCCCATGGGTACATTTCAAGGAGTCTCAATGCTAGAGCTCCATCATCTTGCCCTTCTCATAATTTCTTCTGATTATACCATGCTAACGTTGGCTGTTATGATATATGGGGTTGGTATACTCCAGTATTGCCACTGAGTCTGTTCTGTTCCTAGTAAGCATTTATCTAAGTCCCCAGTATGACTGCATCTCCAGGATTAGCTTAGCACTAAGAATGTTTGTTCCCCTGACCTTTATGTACCTTAAAAAAACCCTTAGAAAACAGAGAAAACGCAGCATGATAACAGCAACAACTCAGCAAGCTTCAGCCTTCCCTCAATGCAAATTAGCGCAAACTTAGACTAATTAAATTCTGCAGTTAATGACAGACTATACAAGCCTGATTTAGCAGATCCTCTAATGAGCCCCTTGGGACTTGGAAAGCAGAAGCATGCTGCCCTCTGAGGTTATTAAGGCATAGCATCACCCTCACCTAAGATTATGGAGCTGCTACTGTGAGTGGGAGGCCAAGGCACTCGATAGCCAACCCTAGAGCAAATAAGAGCTAAAAGAAAGAGTAGAAGGGAAGCACAGCACCATGTCATTGCTCCCCTAGTTGTTGCCCGCTTTCTCAGTCTGAGGGAAGGAAAGTTCTCCAAGGAAGAAAAACAAAAGAGTTTGGGCCTCTTGCAGTATGTTATGCAACAAAAGATCCTTGTTTTTTGCCTGTAATCAGAGGGCTAATAACAAATGTGATTTCATTTGCATTTTCGAGCTTTGAACATTATTTGCGCACTGTTCAAGGATGCTTTTGATTTATTTTATTTCACCATGGCAGAATCTGGTGTGATTTATTGGAGATTTGCAACCAGTGCCATTTTTTGGCGCTGTACTTCAAAGTGTGTTGCGAAAGAAGTTAAACATGAGGAAAGAACCAGTGCCATTTTTTGCATGTTAGAAAGAGTCCAATGCAGACATAAGCAAAGGCCTTGAACTTTCATCTAAATTCAGAGTTGACACTAATATCTGCAAGCTATGAATTAGATGTGACATGGAAAAGCATTCTAGGGATTAACACGCAAATAAAGGCATAACTCTTGTGGTTTGTTTCCAAGTTCCCACATTCAGTTCTGCTACAATAGCCCTTTGGTTTTGGGGCTTTTTTTGAAAGTGGAGCAGAGTTTGCCCACAGGATAGGTTTATAAGATCACTGCAGAAGCTGTTAGGTCTTATCACTCTGATGCACTGATTTGACTTCCATGGTAGGATCCAAATTCTCTTTCAGCACAGCTCCAGTTTCACAGCAAAGCAATGTCAGAGCTCTGTGGAGTGAAGTGTAAGATTTGGGCAAAACAAGCTAGCTGGTTTTGTTAGAGTGAGCTGGTTTTGTTAGCTGTGTGTACTTAGAAAAACAAAAGCAAACAACCCCCCCCCCCTCAAACTTAACAGTTGCTTCTAAGCAAAGGAACCATCTTCTGAACACATTGTAGACTGCCATGTCATATGATGCCTTCATGAATCTGCACTGACAGCCTAGAAAGTTTCTTTTCTGCCAAGTTTCCATAATCTGCATGTGGGAGGAGATAAAATAGGCAAGTGCTATCATACTCCAATGCTTGACTAGTGCTGAGCATCCCCAAAGGGTCAGAGTGAGTATTTGTTCATATTGGCAGTCGTTCACTAGTTTGACAATGGTTTGTGGAGCATGTGGCACAGCAGGGCACAGACCTAAGTGAGGCCCTCAGATGTACCAACCCAACAGTGACTGCCATAACCTTCTTCCTGCTGCCACATCTCCTGAGAGAGAAAGAAGATGCCAGGCTGAAGTACACATTCACAGTGGTCCAAAAATACACTTAATTTTCAAAGAGTAACAAGTAAAAGAGCAAAACATTGAGGGTGGAGGATAAAGCAGATATTTCAGTGTTACTCGACATTATAAATTTTCACCAGCTTTTTAAATTCAAAACTAGCTTTGATGGAAATGAAATGAAGTTGGTCTAAATTTACATGGTGGCAGCTTCTCTTTGAGTGAAGGTTTTTCCAGGAAAGAGGAGTAGGAATAAGGACAGGCACTCAAAGATGTCTAAGGATGAAGATTGGGAAAGGGTTCTTTGTGGATGGAGAATTCATCTGTCCTTGTCTCATCCCAAAACCCATATAATACTTCGGGTAAAACAAAAGGAAACCTGTGTCTAATTGTTGTCTGGGAAAAGGTATGGGACTGGATGGTATAAATAAATTTCTCATCTTCCCCAAATCCAGTTCCCTGTGAACCTTTATTCCCTTGATGGCTGTCCACAAGAATTCCTTGGTGTGTTTCCTCCAGTCTGTTCCCAGTGTTATGGATAAAGGTCTTGAGTCCATCTGGTTCCTTGCTTGCTTCTTTTGTGTTTTGATTGTGTTATTTGGTCTTTCTTCAACTACAAGTCCTTACTCATCTCCACTGCTTGCTCCTGAGGGATTGGCATGTTCTCCAGCATAATGGTGAAAGCTATGCTCCACCACGCAGCACAAGGTGCCAGGGGCTGCAGAGTCCTGAGGAGCTGCCTAGTGTGGTGGACACTGCTGGGAGAGCTCTTGTTTTGAGCTCAATAAAATTCTCTTAACCAGTAAGCCTGACTGAACAGCTAAAGGAAAGATCTTGTGAGATGTGGGACATGATATAATCATTGCCTTTAATTATGAATGACCGTGTATGACTTCAGTGTCTGTGAGGCCTAAGTTACAGACCAGGACTCCCATGGCGCTCAGAGCAGAATAAAAACATGGTAACTGCCTTCAAAAACTCATAACTTAAGATTTACAATCCAACTGGTAGCAAAATTAGTCTCCAAAACGACTACAGTGTCAGCAAAAAGAATTCACACAGAAAAGGGAAATTATCACTCTGAAGGCAGATGAGAGCTGAGAAAATTCAGGTCTAACAAGAAATCTACCACTTTGAAAGCAGTCATCTGGATGTAAATTATTTTTTTAAAGTGTCTTTTGTTAATACAGTGGTTAATTAAATGTTCCCTGTGGCTGGTCCTAATTTGTTGAAAATATGCTTTTTCTTTTAAAAAGTTATTTTCCAAAGTTACAATTTATCGGAAATCTTACAAGTTTAACAATTAATCATGTCCCTGCAACTGTTATCAAAATTAGTAATAATTACTTAGTTCCAGCATGTTAGTATCTAGATCTGTTTTCATAAATGGAAAATGTTGAGAATGACTTTCTCTTCTCTTGAAGAGTTTAGATATTGATTGCTAAGTGTGTATATATATAGATACATACATGTGAATATATACATGTATTTCTGAGTCCGTTACAGACATCTCAAAATGAAGCCATTTCAGTATTGCAAAACCAGCTTTTCATTTCTCAGCCAACTGACTGATGAGTTTAACTTAAGCCTGATGTACATACAATGCTAAAGAAATACATAATTTCTCTACCACAGCATTAATGTCTAATTTTCAGCATTTTCAGGTGACAGTTGAATTTTTTTCATTACAATCTGTTTTACAAGGTTGAGCCTCCTGCTGGGGAGTAGAGTGCTCTATCACTGAAGGTAGATGTCAAAGCAAAGTGCTTTTTTCTTTTTTTCCTTCCCCTGCCTTCCTGATAAGGTATAAAGCAGCCTTAAGGGTCTAGCCTCCACTGGGAAATCTAAAAGTGTCCCACTCGTTCATCTACAAATGATGAACTATCAGCTGGCAGTAGTGTTTTAATCCACAATCCTGAGTAACCCTGCTGAGAGTGGGTCTCATCGGCACAGCAGTAATGGCCCAGAGGTGATGGAATTTCCCAGGTGTAGTCAAACCTAAAGGTTAAGTGCTGTTCTCTCATTGTGGTTTTTAGGACTGTCAGAGCTTTAGTTCTTCTTTCTTTGGGCTCAAGGGATTTGTTTATAGTTTAGGTATTAGCTTTATTCGGTGCTGTAATCTACGTCCTCTTAAAGACGCTTGTCTTATCCCGCAAAAAGAGAGGAGGAGGAGGATGTGCTTGTTCCAGCGTAATACATTCCAGCAAACCAGCACGAGCTTTGAAGATATCTTTGCTAACTGGGAAATGTCAGGATTATTGTTTTGTAACTTACTGAAATTACAAATTGATGTGGTGTAACTTGTGAAGGAGTTTGGTGTAAAGGAGACACCTAGAATAAAATAACCAATTCTAAAGCCTCGAAGGACCGATTTCTCGGGCCCAGTCCTGGCATACCATAGCTGCATAGGCAATGATGAGAATTGGCAATGAAGGAGAAAGCATTCTGCAGTAATGTTCTGTGCGGCCAGTTCTATACTGTAATCAAAACGTCATTGTGTGGCCATGAAATTAGAAAATTAGTGCCACGGTCCTTTTGACCTAGTAAGGGAGAGTGTTCCAATCTGGTAAGATCAGCCGGGACAGGTTTGAGTGAACAAAGACTGGGAAATTCATAAGAATGGTGTAGAGAGAGCGTGTTGGAAGCAGGACAGTCTGCTGCTTCAAGCTGGAATTAGTTAGCTACACTGAGAGGAACTTTAAAAAAAAGAAGACTAAACAAGGAGAATAAATGTGAGCAAGACAGGAAGTTTTTACTGCTTTCCTCTTTTGCTCTATGCACTTAGTTCCTTTTGGGGGTCTGATTAAATAGTGCTTTGTGCTGAAGTCCTAGAGTCATTTTAATCAACTCACTGCTCAGATATCCCTTGAGTGAAAGAGCTTAGAGATGTCAAATGCAGTTACTCTTGTTGCGTTAAGAGTGCTGGAAGATGGAGGAGCACAGAGAGACAGTGGCTGATCCCAATGTGGTTGATGCAGGTGGTCCTGCTCAGAGCGTGGTGCAGAAATCCCAGCCTGTCATCTCAAATATAAATTACAGAAAGATTCCTGGGGCTTTCTGGCAGAAGTCTCCTGGGAGCATGACACTGTCTTTGTCTAATAAAAGCCTGTCCCCAGTAGGGTGAGTGACAACTTATTTCCATATTTTTTATGAAGTAGGCTCCTCAGACTTGGTACCCTTGTTCATTAAAAGCTGCAGAGTTTAGGGGAGACACATAAATCTGGATTTTCTTTTTACATCAGAAGTGTCTGAAAGGTCATCAGACTTCCCTTTGTGATTTCAGCAATTCAGATCTCTTTTTGAACTTTGTTCCTTTTTAACGGGAGTTACTCGGTTCTTACAGTATGCTGATTACATGTTAGAAACAACTTTGAAATGTGCTGTGGGCAAAAGGTCACCAGACTACCAATTTATGAAAATCATTTAAATCATTCCTGTGAGGAATTCAGTTTAGATTTCAAGAAATTAATTTCTTTTAGCTAGATACAATTAATTTTAGCCCATTTGGTAAAACAGAAAAGATAATTTCTTAAAAGCATTTAACTTCTGTTGTATTTCTTGTCCACAGAGATAAAACTGCTTTTCAAAGGAGAATAAACAACTTCATTCCAGTTACTCAACAGGGAAACTAAGTCACCAAAGAGGTGACCTGAGCAAGACACATACCAACAAGTCATCTACAGTGTGAATGTCTCCATTTGTGTTAGTTATTCTGGGCTTCCTTTATAGTCAGTGGAGAGAACTGGCATGTTTAGGGTACAGTTCCTCTGACCTGTTTTAGATATCCATGTTAGGAAGAGAGGAATCCGGCCTCACAGGCTGTTGGCTGTCAAGGAAGCTGGGGATGGCCAGCTCAGAAGTCTACAGTATCTACTTTTGATCAGATAATTCCCATCCTTAATAAGTATTTCATTCTCTGGAGTGATTTGTTGCGGTGTCTTAGTTTTCCTTTATGGATAGTGAGCACTATGCCAAGGCCCATTGAAATCTTAAGCGTAGAAAGGCTGAAGATAAAATGTGGTAAATAGGTATCTGCCGAGTAACTCTAAGTTGGGGAATGGTTCCCCTGTTTCTCTTCGTGACCCTCCACTTTTCAAGGCCTGGAGGTGAAACTGCGATATAGCTGATCACTACATGAACCTCAGGGTGTTTCTTCACCGGGAGGTCCATACCAGGACTGTTAGACAGTTGCTGGTTTATCGATTATCATTTTCATAGTCACCACTTACCATTTTCATACTCTTAAGAGGTTCCCACTCCCTGCAGAAGAACCTGACCATCTTTGTTTCAGGTCTCTGCTTGAAGTTTTGATTCCATGTTTGGTACAACACAGGGAATGGTGGGAGGAATAGGGGGGTGATAGTGACTGGCTGACGTGATCAGCTGCATTCTCCATGTATGGCACATCCAAGTACTTCCCTGCCCTGTCACGCTTGCCCCCTCCATCCCACATGTGAAGTTTCCAAATCCTGAGGAGCAGTTTGAATAGCTGCACTCTCAGCATGGAGTTTTGCAGTCCAAGTCAATCTAAAACTATCTCCCGTGCTCCCCTCTCTGCTCCCACGGCTGCATGGTGCTTTGCCTTCCTTCCCTTGCTCAGCAGTAGTGCTCATGTCCACTGAGATCGGCGCATTGATCCAGCTGAAACTGAATCTTATTTTCTTTTGCTGGGTCTGGCTGGTTGAGCGAGCTGATGTGATTCACTGAGCCACAGCATGACATCGAGGCCAACAAGGAGCACGCAGCAGAGAGGCTGGAGAAAGAACCTCTCCATTCAGTGTTGGTAAGGTGTTAGATGAGCTTAAACATGGCTGAACAAAGGGTGAGGTGAACCTTTTGGGTGAAGATACTTTGGTTTGGTTTGTTTTTTTTTAACTGTACTTCTGCTTGATTAATGAACATCTAATTGTGCTTGCAAGGCAATATTAGCGGTGGTAATGTAAGCAGACGGAGCCGGCTCAGTTCCCAGTAGCCCACGCTGTATGTGTGGTGAAGAACAGTGCAGGGTGGCAACAGCCTGGGTGGCTGTCTGTGCACTACCTGTGCGTATGCCTCAACTTCCTGCCTATTTCTCAAATAAAGGGCGTTCAACAGAGGGGAGCTGCCAAATTAGTGAGCAGTGTGGCTACCTCAGAGCCAAGGTGAATGCTGACACATGCATCAGTGGTTAATTGGTCACTGTAGCAATGCAGGGTAATAATCAATGCTGCAAGAACTTTCATTTTCTGCAAATGAATAGCAATATAAATAGAAAAGATTAATTATACTTCTGTTGCTACATAGGTCTTAATTTCAGAATAAATATTATTTCAGAATAAAAGTGATTTTATTCCAGCTTAGAGTGCATGCACTGGAATATTATTAATTTATCTGCAGCCATGTATTTTTTTTTTCCTGCTTTGTAGCCACAGCAGTTAATTCCCCCATGTAGCTGAATGCTGAAATGGGTTGGCTTTGAAGCCCAAATGCAGCTGTAAGTGAGATGTGTTACAGTGTGAAAATTGATCTGAATGCCACAGCTTGCAAAGTAGAGGACACACGTACCTGTTAGTACCTGTAATGTCCTACTCCTCAGCCTCGGGCATGATGGAGTAATCACTTTGAAAATTATCCAGAGTAGAGGGCCATCTCAAACAATTTGCTGAAATCAGTTCCTGTGTAGGTGTTCCTGCTAAGCAAGCACCTCATTTAAGCTTCATGCTGATTAAGGAGGTCTTTCTATATACAAGGATATTAAAATGAGGTTGTTCATTTTTTCCTAGTAGATTTAACAGATATTTTGTCTCTGGGGAAGAACTTTATTATTATCTGTTTCATTTGTTAGCAAGTAATAAAGTTGCATTTATTACCAAGTAACCAAGGAGGAGAGCCCTGGTATCTTAGACGCTATAGACACAGAGAATACGCAGCTCTTACCGTAAAAGCCTGTGGTCTGTGTGAGATAGATTTCTGAGGAATAGGTCAGGAGTCCACATTTTAGACTTCATACAAGCATTAAGACAGTCTTATGTGCATAGAGCAGGGCAGTGCACTTTTGTAATAGCTTCTGGGATATTTTACAGTGGTTTTGCTTGTTCAGCAGGGCCTCGGCTAAAAGCAAAGCAATGGAGCAGGTGTGAAGTGAAGCCTGGGGGCAGAAGATGAGACAGGCAGAGGTGGAGAGAGCTTGAGCGCATAGCAAATTAGTACACAGTGGAGGAAGTCCAGGCAGCACTGCAAGTGCTTTGGTGAACAGTCAAAGGCTCCTCATGTATTTGCTTCCAGAATTGTTTCTATTTGCTGGGGTGTCCGGAAGACTCTCTGCAGCTTTTCCTGGTGCTCTTTGCTGGAGAGGAGACACTGGGAGGTCTCCACAGTGGATAAACCATCCTCTGCTCAGTTTCTGGATCAGAGGAGAGAGACGCTGTGCTCACTGGACGTCACATTACTGTCTGTATCTTTCTCTGATCCACCTCCCCATCTGATAATAATAGGCAAATCTCAAGTAGCATTGCTGCTGGCTTACTGGTAAAACAGGGGTTTGCTTCTTGTTCACTACAGCAGTATTTCTATCATTTCATCTTGCACTAGTTGTTGCAGGGACTTTATGGAATGTAAAGATGTTGGTAATGTTGACAGTGTTAGTTCCATGTAATTTCATGGGTAGCATCCTCTTTAAAGGGATAGCAGACAAAAGAAGGAGGTTTGAAAATAGACCTATAGTGTTAAGTGAAATCGAGGCAATCACTGAGGTGTCCCAATCAAAAATGACAGCATTCGTATTTTTTTAATTCAGACTGACCTGACACCTCCTGCAGTCCTGCTGACAACACGTGCCACAGAACGTGCAGCAGGATCAGAGCTTGATTCTTGGATGAGATTGCAGAGCAAGAAATACTGAGCCTGAATCCCAGTTCTGACAGCTATTCCCAGTGACATGGAGGATAATTTCTGGCCTGCCACATTTGCTTCATTCTAGGGCAGCGTGTGACTCCCAACAGCCACACACTGCCCCATACCCCTGCGTGGATCATAGCACTTACTGCTGTGAGCTCTAAATAATATGCTCGTGTACTGCAAGGGAGGGGTCTTCAGCGTGACATTGAGTCACCAGCCCTGAAAAGGTTGGTTGGTTGGTCCACCCCAATTTAAATCATCACTTCAGGAAAAAAACAAGACATAATCGTTAACCTCTGTATCCCTGTTCCCATGCAATGGCAGAGAAATAAAAATGGAGGTTATTAGACAGGTCTGTAGCAGTAGTATTTATTGCCTCAGGACTTCACATCAATGCAGATAATAAAATGCGTATCGATATTGGCCCACATACAGCTGTGCACGAGACAACTCTATTCTGGGAGAAGGGGCAGTTTCTCATTCTTTTCTATGAAATGTCAATGAAATCATGAGCTTGGTGAGACCTCATAGGTATGGCTGTGATAAAAATTATAAATGCTAACAATTGAGGCTTTATTTAATTAAGCTGAGATTTTCTGGCAAATTAAATGCAATGTTGTTTCATACCAATGACTGTCAGCACAAAGGATCAGTCTCGTTTGATGATACTGCTTCAAAATGATGGATCCCTTAGCAATAAAGAAAACTGTAAATATCACCTAAAATCTTTGAAACGTAAGACAAACCTTAACTGATGTGAGCTTTCATTCTCCCTGCCTATTGCAACCCAGGGAACAAGTTGATAATACCACTACTTATGTGTCACCTTACTGTTAAAAGCAGCTTCTGGTAAGCATCTAGCAGAAGCCTTTTTTATTCCCTGGAGTATATGATATAGAAGAGATGTTCCGTGTTACTCCGGACAGGTGCTTTTTTGAAGTGTGTTGGTCCAGGGTTGGATTTCAGCATTTCTATATGAGAGAGAGTATCTGAAAAAAATTCAGTGGTCACATATTTAGTCTTTTAATGAAATGGATTTCTCAGTGATAAACCTCTTTGCTATTACGAAAGATATCCTTTAGAAGAGTATATTGAGAAAGAAGCAAATATTTGATTAGCACAGTCTTACACAACTATCCCAAAATCTCTTATTAAACTAAGTAATTTCTCTAGGCAAATTCAGGGATGATACAAATTTGCTAATTATGGAAGTTTGGGGTTTGGATAAAAATCAGGTGGTAGTTGCAAGGGATTGTAACCGAATATGTAAATTACTGTTACATCTATATTTTACTGCAAGAGCATGCTTAAAGAAAGTCTGTGCTGAGGCTGCACAAAGAGTGATTCTTCATTTTTATTGGTGATTTTTTTTTTAAATGAATACATATTGGCCAAATTATGATTGTCTTGGGTTTACCTCTACAATTATAAAATAATTATGCCAATGAAAAAGCAGTTGTGACTGTTGACTCCATGAATTTTCTTCGGCAAGCTGGGGAAAGTGGCTATCTACTTACCACCAAATTAGAATTTTTATAAAGAACTATTAATTTTTCTGCTTCCTGATGTAAACAGATCATCAGCTATAGCCAACAGGGTAAAATTGTGCAAAGGTTCCCGTAAGAGAGTGCAATGCTTATTAACACAGAGCCACACTGGTCTGGTGTGCTGACTGTGTTACAACAAAAATGTTCTGAACTTGCAGAACTCAACAGTTCTACAGAATTTTCCTATACCGTTGAGTTACATGTGCTGAATGGAATAATTAGGTCAGTAATCAAGACTTGAAACTTTACTGATGGATAATAATCCACTTCCTGGTAATGGTTGACCCCTGTGAAGAGTCAGCATGAGTTGCATTGATTAACAAGATGACAGAATGCAGCTTCATAGGAACAATCCACTTATTAGTGTAACACAATAGACTTACTGTAAATTGCACGGACTAACAAATGAGACAGCAGGAATAAATTGCTGCTTGGGCATTTTCAGATCTCTTGATGGAAACCCCTCTATAGCGCGAACAATAAGTTACACTTTTTCACTTTTAACTGTCTCTAAAGGAAAAGCAAAACAGACCAGTATGGCAGAGTAAAAACAATGGAAATGGTTTTCCATGGTACACATTGGTACCTAAATTATTAGTCTACATAAATAATCTATGGTAAAGGTCAGGAGTGGTGACACAAGACATAAATAATGTGCTTGGTAAACAACTGACCTCCTAGAAGCAGGTAAGAAAATCAATAAACTGTAGCCAGTAAAATCATATATATGCTTAGATTATGAAAAGTATATCCGGGACCTCCTGTGAGTAAGGTCTGAGAAGCTCCACGCTAGGCTTTATGCTTCCTCTGTTCTCAGAGGTATGCAATGGATCTGTTACTGTATACAGTAACTACTAGCAAAAAAATGCCAGGAGGTTTGGAATGGACTTAAAAGCTGTGAGGTTACCTCCTTGAATCCTGTGTATCACTCAGCTTTTCCTGGGTAGGACTGGGATGACCAGCCTGTGTAGATTAAATGCCACAGGGGACAAGATCACACCGCCTTGATAATCTGTTCCATAGAGAGAATTCTTTGGTGTGGACTGTGGGATAGGAACCTCATATTTGTAATGATTTTTAGAAAGAAAAAAAAAAAAGTATTTGATGGAGTTTTTACAGGCTCCATTTCTTGATTCTCATCATAAAGGAAATATCTGAGGGAAAAAATAATTAAATATTGATTATGGAAAAAAATATACACATAACCTAACTTTGTATTGTTTTGTAATTGGGACAAACCAATTCCAGGAAGGAAAATGGTATTATAAAAGCAAAACAACAGCAGCAATTATAAATGAAAGCAAATAGGAATAAAAAAAATGTCACAGAAAAATCCCCAGCAAAGCAAAATGTTTGCATTCATGATATGAATTTCCTGCTGACTTCAGGGAAAGAGGGCTAGGACCAAAGGTGCAAAGTTTGACAAAAGATGTTACTTAAACTGTCAAGGCGATTCTGATGAGCCTGTCGACTATGTGTGGATACCTAATCTCACATATGATGCCAAGGCCATAAATTTGAGCTAATTTGTTCATGGAGAATTAATCTGCCAGTGTCAAATGTGTATTCTGAGAGGTCGTTTACTGATATACGGCCTTAGTACAAGACACAGAAATCTACTCAGTGAAAATATTTTTAGCGCATTTTAGCAGTAAATGCCTACATTCAATCATAACCATAAAAGCATCCTCTTGGTCCTGTTTGCGAATGCTTACTATTGATCAGCGATGCTTCTTCAGAGGTATGAAATCCAGGTTCAGTGCGGGTGAGCATTCCTGATGCTTGCCATGTCCTACATAAATCTGTTCCTTGTAACTCCGTGGCCCTGCGCACAATAAGCTGCCACAGGCACTTGGTGCAACGTGAAGGCTGAAGGACTTCTATGCCACGTGTGATGCTCTGTACTATGTTGTGTTTTGGACAGGATGAAATTCTTCAAGTGGCAAGCTTACGCAACAGTGTGTTTTCAGGTCAGCCAAAAGCTGTGCTCAAATTTGCTCTGAATTTGGCAAATCACTTTGAACCCCAGAAAGGGAAAAGGAAGACTCGTAAGCCAAAATGCTGTGCTTTAGCATTTTCCAAATGAAATATTTTGATTTTTCTTCTCAGAACAGTGTTCTGCTTTGTAGTTAAGCCACATGTCCTTACTTTCTGCAAAGCACAAAGGTTATTTGTATTTAATGAAAACAAAACTAATGTTTTCTTATTTATTTATTTATGAAGATACAACATCCAACTTTTTACCTAAAACCTTCACCTCTGTGCTCTCTACTTCTCTCTAATCAGTTACTAGCAAAAAATAGGGATTCACACAATTCAAATTTTATTCTTCATGACCCCTCCTGTTCCTATTGAAGTCAGTGGAAAACATTCCAGGGCAACAGCAGAAGAGGGTTAGATACTGTTTGTGTCCGCCTTAGCAAGGTAGAGATTACCTGTCTTGAGGTCATCAGAACTTCTGGTTCCTTTCCAAGGTGGCTGGGCTAACCTCGATTTTAGATTCAATTTTACCTTCTTAGTAGAGGAGGAAATTATGCGAGCAACAAACTGTTTCTTTTAATAGGGTTTTGAGTTCGTGTTGGTGATTCCTGAAACTTGAAAGACTTGTAGGTCTCAGTGGGAAGGTTAAAGGGATGAGCTTCATTCAGAGGGTGCTCTTAAATGATGCTGAAAACTTGTATCTGTTCAATGACTTTTTGCAGGTGGAGGCGGGGAGAAACTTAAGATGGTAAAATGGCTAAAGGCATTTCCTGAACTCTCAAAGCATGATTCTTGTCATTACTGATGTGGTTCACACTGTTAACGTAGAATCTCATGGTCACTTTAAATGTTGAATGAAGAACAGATATAAACAAAATGAAAGAAAATCACTTTCTTTTTATGAAGTTGTCTTTTTTGTTTTCTTTTAAAAACATTTTTAGTATCAGGTCTCTCATCTCTGACTTTGGGTGTACTTTTCCTTGTCCACATTCATTTTGTATGTTCTTGTCTAACCTATAGTGATTTGTGATTTAACATCTTCTTAAGAGTCTGTAGAGAGTATATGCCTTTTTAATGTTTTGGGGAGATGGCCTTTGATTTGGACAGCACTGCCATCACCCGTCTATCATAAAAAACACCAGAGCAGTATTGCTTTAATCAGTCATATAATTTTGCAGAATGCTGGTGCTTTTGATGTGATTTACTATATAGCATGGTAACAAAGGGGCCTGATTCTGTAGTACTGCTTCAGGTAAGGATCCCGCTGGAATTACAATTGGCTCCAGCATCTAGCCAGGGATTGCTATTACCCATAGTGATTTCTATTGCTTTGCAACAGCTAAATCCTTATTTTATTATGTAGTGTTCACCAATATTTCAATCCAACTTGTTCATTACTCCAAAGAAAAAGTGAAATCTGATACATGATAGGTCTCTTTTAAACTCTTCTGTGTTTCTAGGGTGTGTGTAAACTAGTCTCATAATCCTTACCTTTGATAATCAGTAACCATCAATTTAGTGCATATTCCAATGGATAGCATTAGTTTATGGAAAACAGAGCAGCTTGAATCAACTTTTTATTCCTAAATGAGACAATTAAATTCAAATTTGGGCAAAAATCATCTATACCATCCTTCTCCCCTTCTATTTTCTTAGTTTTAACACGCTGCAAGAATTAATTGTATCTGTAACAGTACTTGTTTTCCAGAGGTAAGGATCACGGGAGGTGTGTTCAGATGAGTTTTATTCCATCCCACAAGCATCTTTTCCTTCCACTCCTCCAAATCTCTGTTCTGGGAGCAAAGCTAAAGACTTTTTGGATTTCCCCTCCCCGTGCACATCCCCTGTGTAGTATTGATTTGTTGTCCTATTTAAATACAGAGTTCAATATTCAGGTGTGTAAGTGTGACATAAATAAAATGGAATACACTGCTGAGCCAAAGGGGCTATTTTCCTGGGAGCTGCTGTAATTTATGGTAGACTTGGTGCCAGCATAAATATCACCGGTTCATTATCACGACCAAACGGTAAACCACTTCAGGCTCATGGAAGACGGGTGGTCTTGAAGAAGAGAGAGGAGAAATAAAAGAGTGGGGAGCTGTTGCTGCACAGGGGGTGATGTGGGTTTGAGGCAGCCATGCCTTGGCATGGCGGTGATTGGATCAACCCTGCCCACCACCACACACGGCTGGGGAAAGGAGGGTGGTTTCCTTGAATGGGTGAAATGGTGCTTTTTATTTTGGTGATTGGTCTGATGAGAAACCTGATGAGAAGACCCCAGGATGCGAGGGCAGGATCCATCGGGGCCTTTAGCTGGGGAAGGGGCCTGGAACAGCGCAAGCCCTGACCTGACTGTGAAGGAGGATTTTCTTTTCCTTCCCTCTCCTACTGCCTTTGCCAAACCATCAGTGATGGTTTCAGCTCAGCAAGAAGGCGACGACCACCACCACCACCACCTCCTCCTCCTCCTTCTCGGCCTCCGCTCCTCTCAGAAAGCTGGAAGGTGCCCCTGCCCTCGCACCCCAGCCATGAGCCTCCCTGGCTGCCCACCCCGGCTCCCGGCAGCACTCCCGGGGACGGGCACGCAGGGCCTCCCGAGAGTTTGCCCACCCAGGAGAAAATCCTCCCAAGGCTTTGTTGTAGGGAGAAGTTTTCCCCCCTCAGGCTCCATCTCGCTGGCTGGGGCAGCCGAGGCCGCTGGGCTGCGAGGAGGTGCCTCAGAGGAGCGGGGGAGGAAGGTGGCGAGTTGTGCCAGCTGGAGCCGTAAAACGGAGGGATAAATTACGCTCCGCGATGCAGCTGCACTGTTTCAGCGACTTACAAATTACTATGGAAATTGTATTTCTTAGCTCCCCGCCCCGCCCCGCCTCCCGGTTCTCCTCGGGCGGGAAAGCGGAGTCAGGGGAAAGCGGAGTCAGCGGAAAGCGGCAGTGGGGGGCGGGTGGGGCGAACCGCCGCCCTCAGGCAGCGCCGCCCCGGACCCGCGCCGCAGCCGGGACCTGGTGGGGGCTCTCGCCCCTGCCCGTTAAAAGCAGAGGGAGTGAAAAATGGGAGGGAAGCCCCCACCGAGGAGGGCGAGTCTCTCTCGGTGTCCGGTAGAGCCGCCCTGTGTCCTCTCCCCCGCCCAGCGCGGGGGGGTGGGGAGGGGTGCGGCGGCGGCGGTGTCTGTCATGGCCGCCGCCTGGCGGGAAGCGGACACCTCGCCTCGCCCGGCTGGCAGGGTGTGGGGCTGTGCCTATCTCTGAGGAGAAAAAAGGCTTAATTCTCGTCCAGCTTGCTCCTCTAAACCCCGGGGAAGGAGGGGGAGGCAGTTTTATTCCCAGACGGTGCTCTGGAGCAAACTGGGCGATGAGAGGTCAGCTGGTGATCTATTTGCTTGATGGATCCCTTTGCCCTTCCGATACTGCTGCCAGATTTGGGCTTAGTGCATTGCAATTAGTATATGTGCATGGTTGTTTTGTGGGTTTTTTTTTTTTTTTTACTCTTAAGGGAAGAACTGTGATGCAGTATCCCTCATATTTCTTGCTGATGCTCTTCCATGAGAGATGTGAAGACCACTGAACCAAAAGTTAGTCCCAAGATTTATCACCTGCACACCTATAAGATGGATCACCTGAATGCCCTTAAGAGAAAGGCAAATCTTTTTTTGAGGATTAAGCTGAAAGTAAGGGAGGAACCATTTCCCAGGATAATGTCTCAATAATGCTTCACTTGGGTTAAAATGCTGGTGTTTTTCATCCCTTAAGCACTTGGCTAATAGAAGGTAATAATTGGGTTGATTATAATGTTTAATTTGTTTTGTTGGTTGATTCTGTTTCCTACTGTGAGAAATATATTTGAGATGGCTTTGAACTGTTTCATTTTGTGTCTTGAAATCAAAATTAATCATAAGGCTCTCTTTTTAATATAATGAAGTGTTTCAAGTTGTAACATTCACCTTGCGTGGTACACCATCTCATACGAGCTGCATGCTTCACGGAGTTAAATAACAGAGTCAGGGCTTTTAATCATAAGTAATGGCAAAGGCAGAAGCAAATTAAGAGCTGCAGGCAAGAGCAGAATAATGTGTCCTGGTGAGATTTGAGAATTGATGGTTTATATGATTATTCATACTCCAGGAGCACCTGCGGGCTTTGCTCATGGAAGAAAGGCCAGGTGTGTAAGACGCATGTAGCACAGGATGTTCCTGATGGACAAGAGGCAAAAGGTGAATGAAATACACAGGTGGAGCAGAGGATGATGCAACAGAAGTATGCCCAGTTTTGTTTTTAGGAGAGTAGCTGTGGGCATAATAAAGCTCTGTGGATGTTGCGGACATTCGGCGGCAGCAGCAGGAGTGGAAGAGGTCCAGCCATGGCTCCTTGGGGGAGTTTGGTTAGTGTGTAGAAGCACAAAGAGATAGTAATGCTCACAAAGTGGTTCCAGGGCGCAAGAGCTGCAGAGGAAAAGGTGTTTAAACTCACAGTTTCCGGGTGATAGGAAGACATAGCAAGTAATTTCATTCTAGGCAAGAAAAACTCATTGTGGATGTGATGTCACACTTGAAGTTGTACTTTTAAAAAAGAAATAAAGGTTTTGGTAAGTTTGCAGAAAATGCCAGCTCTTGCCTGGGAACTGAGCACACAGTTATGAAGCCCCGAGCTGAACCTTGCTGATATTTTCAGATTTCTCAAAAATCAATGCATGCAAAATGAACTGATATAATTTCAAATATTAAGAATTTGTATTAATATTTATTAATATACATGTCTATCAAAGTATGCTAATTTTGTACAATTGGATCGTCACAGCATTTAATATGTTTGGCTGATCACTTAACTCATTATCATTTCCAGCCTCCCTCTCCAATGCTTTGTGCTTGAGGCAGTCATTAATAGCCTGGGCAAGGAGAAATAACTCTCCGCCACGACAGAATTGTGATTTACTCTCACTTTGTGTGAGAGGAAATCATTTAACGTGCTGGAAAATAACCTGAGAGGACTTGGGAGTTCTGAAAGTAAACCAGCCATAGGTTAAGTGAACTTTATTACCCTGATGCGACAGTTTTGGCTGATTCTCAGTCCATAGATGAACAGATTATAATTTCTGCTGCTCCTCTAAAGTTTTCCTGCTGCTACCTGTGCGCTGCCCTGCAAGTCCCACGCAGCATCCTCTGTAATTTTTGTGTTTTGCTTGGCAGCATGCAAGACACATGGTTGCCTGTTTGTAGCACATTTTTGCGTGTGGCTGTTAATAACAAAGCATTTGGATGACCTATAGCTTATGCTCTGGTAGACACTGATTAGTCATTTCCTGTATTATTGGTGTTGTAGAGGACTTCATTGTTGGCTGAGACTGTAGTGATCCTTAAGCTTGAGTTCTGCGTCTTTGACGTAAAGCAAGCAGAAGGCTCTCTTCTCTTGATGTGACCACTCCTTTTTGTCCATTTCTCTGCATTTACTCCATAGTTACCTTCTCCACTGCTCTCCCCTCACCTCACTCCCCCGAATCCATAGTTATCTAGTATGATGTGTTTTCTACTGCAGTTTAGCTTGTTTCCTTTGTGTGGCTCTTTTGGAGCTGGAATCAGCCCAAATGGTCCGTTTGCAATGGCTTTAGGTTCTTGGCTTCTTTGCTTCAGCGGGATGCCTCCCTGGTTTGGACTTCTTTTAGCTGCATTCTTGGCTTGACGGTCATTTTTCTGCTGGGCTGCAGTTGTCCGTTCTGAAGAGATCAAGCAGAATCCTGACCCTCTGTCCTCTGAAAGGAGATAATTGCAGTGTTTCAACGTTCTTGAGGAGGGAGTCCATATTTTCCCTCTTGCCTCTGCTGTTTAGTCTCTTGGTTTTCTGTACTGCTACTTCTGCCTTCCTCCATGGATAAACAGGGAAAACTGCCACCACAACGCTTCTATGTTTCACCATGGTTATGGTTGTGTTTACTTTAGTCCTTTGAACTCAGCACAACAGATTGCAAACTTTCCTCTTGCTTCAACAGTCCGTGCTTGAGCTTCTCCAGAACTCCCAGCTTAGAGAAACTGGAGCAGTAACCTGTGATCAGACACTTCCCCATTAAGTGCTGTAGAAAGTGGATTGAAGTCCAAGAGAGCAAGAGAGTCCTTGGTGTTCACATATTTTTTTTTTTTTTTTTTTTTTGGTCATTGATCACCAGCTCTGTGATCATTTCAGTGGGTGTGGAAATGCTTTTGATTTCCATGATCTTTTTCAATGACTCCCATAATCCTGTATTTCACTGGCCTCTTGGGCTAGATGGAACGGTTGTTTCTAGCTCTAGCTTGCTGTGTTTTAGTCCTTTTACCTCAAAACATGGTTTTGATTGTAATACAATGCAGCATAAAGCCTCTGGTGACAGGTCTCCCTTTTGTGTTATATTAAGATTTCCTGATGCTGTAGTGCGATTAAATCCATAGCTTGTGCTTTCCAGCAGTGGCTGGTTCTCCTGCATGTCAGCTACTGTCAGCTGTATGCAGTACTTGCTCTTGTTGTTGTGGATCTCTTATCGACATCCTGCATTTGCCCATTGGCCTCAACATGGCTTTGTTGTCTATCATCAGCTCTTGCTCACAAGTATTACGGTCTGCTGTTACTGCCTTGTCAGTGTTGTTGGGATAACATTACAGCTGGCTTCTCAGTCCTGCTGGAACAGCATTGGTCATTGACCTAATAGCATAGCTGCCAACAGGGTGATTGAATTGTTGGCAGTTTTTCCTATAGAGTGTATACACTGATAGCCCTTGGTTTTGCTGAAGTCACATTCTGTAGCTCTGTTTAACTGGAAATCTCTGCATCTTCAATCACTGCATACATTGCCTTCTTCTCAGAATGGTTGTGGCTTTTAAAATTAAAAGATAGTGATTTTTGGCACATTTGACATGCCAAAGACCGCCTGTCTGTCTTTTGCCTTCTCCACCCCTCACACCCTCTGTGTATCCTGGACCTGAATGCCTGTGTGTCGGGTCTGGTTCTTGTTTTCTTTTTACCTTGGGCTTCAGTAGTTGTTCTGACTGTTACTGTTTTAACCTTTTCCCTGTCAGATCACTTACCTTTGCTGTTGGCGACCATTTCTCTAAGGTCAGATACAATTCAAGCCTCTTTCCTACATGATAGAATCAAATGTCCCAAACATTTCTCTGATTAGGAATCTCTGATGCCTACAGTTACACACTGATTGCAGAAAGGTCCTACTTACTACAGGACATGACCCCTCAGAGCTAAGTTGCTCAGCAATGCCTGGTTAGCAATGACCAACCACTCTGTTCCATTTCTTGGTTCTGCTGTATGAAGAAAGGTATTTCTCTCCAGGCTTTTATTTTTCCTCCTTTTTTTCCTTTGAATGTCAGTACTTACTAGACATTCCTATTAGCTCTTACTGAGTTTGAGGAAGTATTCCTGACCAGTCTGTTTCATAGGCCTTTCATTTTTTTCCACAATTACATGGTAAAAGTTCTCATTTTTATTCCTGATAGTTAGCTGTTTATACAGATTGTTCTTTCATTCAACGTCTCCATGTTTGAGTGAAGATTTCGTGTAGAAACTGCTTTCCTCCAGTTGCCAACCAGAAATCTGAATCCCCATCTATCTGCCTTAGTTTCTAGTAGATGATCTTCTGTCCTGTTACTCTCACTGTGTTCTTTGCTACATTTCCATGTTTTTTGTATCAATTGCTAGGTCATAAAATTTCCCGTTTTTAAATCTGAACTCACTTTTTATTCAGATAAATACTTGCAAAAATACTCTATGTAATAGGAAAGATGAGAAAACGTATTGATTGTATTATATCTTCACCAAACTCTTTTCAAGATCTGTTTTATTCTCTCCTGCTTTCATGGTGTTGGGCCAATGTGACAAACAAATGATTCAGCAATATATGAGGCAATGGAAAACTTTATTTCATTTCTGGAGTAAAAACTAATTTATTAAGATTGTTGTCCACCATTACATGTCTGTGTTTTCCGGGTATTCATCTTTCTAGTCTTTTGCTATTGGCCATCTGACAAGTTTTCACATCTTTACTCGAGCCATGTGTGAAAAGAAAACAATAATAATTTTGTAGTAATCTGCATCTCTGGTTCTCCTCAATCCACATCAGCCTTATTTTTTTTGTGCAGGCTATAGGTGAAGTGTGATGCAGGCATGTTTATTGTAGGGAATGAGAGCTTAATCCAAAACCAGGATTCAGCTGATTAAAGCTGAAGCTGTCAAGAATTTAGGCATGTAAATCTAGGATTATTACAGTCCTGGGGACCTTGGCTCTGCTACAGCCTAAAACTAGGATACCTACATGACTTTAATGTCATACTTTTTAATCTGTCTGCCAAGTGCCTGGACAGCCTCTCTTTGTATGCTGAGGTTCGTCTCTTTTTCTTAGAGTGGAGCAGCCTCCTGCCTGTGCTGTGTCAGGAGGAAGAGTGTCAAAGTCCCAGCAAGGCTGTTCTAGTAGGGGCTGCCACTGTGTACTTAGCAGGAATTCATCAGATATTACTGAAAAAATCCACTTACAGCTGCTGCTTTGGATAGAATAACGGAGGAGTATAGAGGATGGATAACTTCCCTTTTTTCTGTAAGACCTGTGGTTAGAATTTTCACCTATATAAAGTGCAAGACCCTTCCTCTGCCTGCGTGGGCTCAAGCCTGTATGTCCCTTCCTGGATGTAGAAGAGCATTTTCCCTTTATCCTTTAAAATGCTCGCATGCATGCAATGTGGGATTCATGGGACAATGACACTGCAAGACCCACTGGCCAGCTGATCAAAACGCTTATCTTTGAATGGGGACTCTTGGGTTCTCATTCTTGCTTCGAGGCCTGTTTATGTGTTTTGAATTAAACAGTTATTGGTTATAGCTCTCAGTTCTACAAACTGACATTAGATGGCTTGTTTCATTGTATTTTCAAATAGCTTACCTGTCCTAAAGAGCCAGGTGATAAACTGTCTGTCAGATCAAAAACTAAATAAATGTAAATATCCCTTAGGCCAGGGAAATTCTCAGTTTACCTTGCTATTTTTGCAGTAATAAAAACACTTGGAAAAATCAGCATCTCAACTTCAAGAGGAGTTTTACACAGGAGAAAAATGAATACAGGAGAAATGTGTGCAAAAGCAATTTACTGCTTTCAATGGCTCTCTAAAATACCCCTTTGTTTAACCTTTATCCACAACATATATTTAAAAAGCATTCTCTCCACGCCTGATCTGAGAATCCTTAATCAGGTCTTAATCACTTTAGTCTGTTGCAGATAGAAATTGGAGAGAAATGACAAATTCAGCATTTTACAAACACAGCAAATAACCTCTGCTGAGGTGCTTTGGTTTGTCCGCACTGCCACTGATCTCTGTGACCTTGGGCAAATCCTGGAGGCTTTGTGTGTGAGCTAGAAACTGAAGCAGGTGGTACATCTGGCTAGCAAGAGACCCTGGTCCCTCCTTTTGATTTTTAGTAACCCTGGGAAGTTGTCATATACCTGCACCAAGCTTATGTCTGACCATCATCTATGCATAGGCATTGTTAACTCTTCTCCCTCTGGGATCCTGGAATACAGTGAATAGCTTTTGTAGCCATTGGCATAGGCATTAGTTGGTGATTAGCAGGACTTCCTCCAGAAGTATACATGGGGATTGGCCTGTAACCAGACTTAGGAAGGAGCCTCACAAGACCAGCTGTATTTAGATACAAGCTGCTCAGCTTGGCATTAGAGTACAGATGTGCTTCTTCCCCTATGCTTAGACATCAATCCCTTGCCCTTAAGAGAAATGTTATCAAGCATTAGAAAACACTAGAGTGCCACTCTTCTTTGTCTATTATCTGTATACATGCTGGTACAAGCATTAGCAACAAGGAGAAATGTAAAGGAAAGGTCAAAGCGTAATACTGATGAACTGGGTGCTCCATCACTGCATGTGTGCTGCCCCAGTCAGTTTGGGCAGACTGATGTGGATTGCCTTCCAGCAGACCTCTGCTTTAATTAAATTTATTGGGAGGTGAAAGAAGTTCTGTGCTCTTACTGACATTTTATATTAATATATGTTGCAAAACCACTAGACTAAGCTACTTCTGTGCTTTATGTGTAGATGTACACATTCTGGATTGAGAAGTAATTAATATTTATTTCAATGCAAATATATTTTCTACTTATGCTATGGTCTTGTTATTACGCTATATTCCTCTCCTATCTTTGTTATATTTGGCTATTGTACTCTGATCTTAAGGCAGTAATAGTGTTTGTGTTACTAGTTTTTATGTTTTTGAGAGTATGTCGGTGTTGCTTAACACTTTTTGGTGAACTTTCTCCCATCTTACAGTCACAATCTTGCAGTCATGTATATATTAGAAAATCTAATATTCAATTCCAGTATTTTTAAAGGTAATTTCTGTCCATGATGCTTATGGAGCAACTTGCAAATAGGTGTCTTAGTCATTTGAAAAGCAAATGGCAAATAAAAGCACTGTAAGTAAATAATTTTTGGACCACATTATTCTTAGGCTAGTTGCAGTATTTGGGGAAGTATTTGGTGGTGAGGCATTGGAACAGGTTGCCCAGAGAAGTTGTGGATGCCCCATCCCTGGAAGTGTCCAAGGCCAGGCTGAATGGGGCTTTGAGCAACCTGTTTGAGTGGGAGGTGTCCCTGCCCATGGCAGGGGGATTGGAACTAGATGATCTTTAAGGTCCCTTCCATCTCTAACCATTCTATGATTCTAAGTGTAGCACTGGAATTAAGGCATACTTGTTCAAAACTTGCAGTGCTGACTTTTTGGTGTATGGTTTTTATTGTGTATTCAGTGATGCCTCTGGGTACTATTTGGAAATATAATGAATAATAATAACTTAATAAATTGGACAGAGTGAAGTATAAAGAATATACAGGCATGCACATGCAGAGGGAAGAAAACACTCTGGTTTATAATTTTTTTGGAGTTTTTCTCCAGTATGAAAATCCCCATATGAAAAACACACTTCATAGAAACGTAATAAATCTTCAGTAGAGTTTGAAAACTTAACTGCAGCAGGTGCTACCAAAAAGATAATAGGTCCTCAAATATCTTCTCATTAATTCCGCGTTATTACATACTGTACTAGACATATGGCACAGCATTAGCAGAATTTTAAAAGGTACAGTTAGGCAGAAAGTCATAGGCTATCTACATTTTCCCTTACTTACAAGGAAACGTCGACCCAACTTAAAAAGATACTAATTCAGGTTGAGCGATAGCTATGAGCCCCATTCACAAACCAGACCTGTGACTTTGTCTGTTGCTGTGCAAACACTGCACAGTCATAATCTAGGCACTTAGAACAGAAGTATGTGCAGTGATTTCCTTCTCTGCTAGGATAACCATATGTAGAGGAAAATCCATCCAGTGAAATGTGTTGTTTTGTCCAGGAATGAGTCTTGATGGAGATGCTGAAAATATTGAGACATATACTTGTATGTCAGGACTGTCTTTAACAGGTGTGTTTTTTCTCCCATGTCTCCTGGTTTTTGGGTGCCAATTGATGTTTGACTTTAACTTCTTAAAATACGTTCTTAATTGCAGCTCGTTTTAGAAGCTACCAATGTGATAAGGAATAGTATTTCAAAAGTACTTCATAATGGGTGGAGTACCTGGCTGGTCTGCTCATTTTAGTGAGATGTGATGTTTCTTCCAATATCCAGCTTAATATAGGGCTGAGGATCAATTTTAGTTTTAGTTAACTGCCAAGGCCCAAATAGTGCAGAAGTTGCATTTTATGTCATTTCAGACATCAAAACCGCTTAAAACAGAGTAGAGAGATACAAATGCTCCTCAGTCTCCTGCTTGTGAAAATACTGTAGGAAAAACCCACAATCCTGCTAACAAATCATGTCAGGTTAAGGACATTTCTATTACAACATATTGGTATAAATGTGACTATTGTATAGTGTGTGTTTACATGTCTTCTGCTGATGACTGAGTTATTAAATAGTTTATTATGTTTTTGGTTTAAGCATTTTATTTCCCCTCAAAAAAAAAAGTGTCACCAACCAGCATTTAGTGCTATGCATCATTGACTAGGTAGCAGTGTTCGAAGTGTGACTGATAACATGCTGGTCTGCTTTAGACTGTGGAGAACTTGGTTCAAGTCTGTATTTAACCCCAGTGATTATTTTTAGAACTTTCTATATTCCATACAGTTTCAGAGCATCTTGCAGAAGTGAACAGAGGTGGTCCAAGCCGAGTCTCATTGGTGTCTTGGTAATGGAGAAGTTCTGTTGGGCCTGCCTTCCGGAAGCGGCTTGCTGTTAGACTGCATGCAGCCATACCTAGCTTGCACGAGTGTTTTTTTTTTTGTATGTACTGCAAAGAAGCAATCTGATTTTTCAATTGCAAAACTCATCATTCTTACAAAGTTTGCATGTGCAAAGAGAGAACAGTTTTTTGGCCTCATTGGAAAATCAGATTCCTAAGATTTTTTTGCAGGTAGTACCCTCACCAAGAAGCACTTGTTTTGTGTCTGTACTCCTACACTTTTTAGACCCTCAGCAACTTAGAAAACTAACCAAGAGCTCAGCCATTTGAAACCCTCTGAAATAGTAAGGTGGATATTATTTCTGCCGTTCCTCTTTTGATTTATATTTCTGAGGTTCTGATAGAATTGGTGAAACACTGTAAACAAAGATATTTTTGCTATTATGTGCTGTGTTGTGGTCCAGATTTCCTCCTGTCTGTTGCTCTTGAAACTTTTCAAACTATATTAAAGATGGAGGGCAGTACAGATCTGTGGGAAGAGACAGGCCTATCTGTGTTCCCTGGAGAAGACGGAAGCTATGGTTTCGCAGTCATTTTTACTCGTCTGTGGACTACCAGATCAGCCAGCAAGATGAACTGGATCTAATTTGGGTTTTGGCATGCACCCATATTTCCGTCAGCTTCCCTAGCATGCATGCGGGATTTCAGGGCTGCTGTGAAAGACAAACCCACGCCTGATCTCACCAAAAGCCTGCTGATACAACCTCAACTTGTCCATACTTCTGTAATAAATGCAGATCAGCAGAATGAGTTTCCATTGGGAAATACTTTGTGTCGTATAGCTAGAAGATTTTTGATCTGGTTCTGTGAACCTTACAGACAGGTTTGCTGTGTTTCTGAGCTGTGGTCTGAGCAAGGAAATGTGAGGTTCAGAAAGTCTTTACTTCTTAGCTCTGCTTGTAAATCGTTAGAGGGCAAGGACGTGTTTGTGCACTTTTTGTTGCAACAGGAATTAAAATAAGGTGTATTAAAACTTGCATAAAAATGGGTTTACATTAATAAATCTATTTTTTACTTTTCATAAAATAAGTTACATATAAGACATCTTATAGCTTGCTACAGTTGCAAATAGCAAGTGGACCCCTGAAAGCAGTGCACTCCGTAATCCAGCTCAGCCTGTCGGTATTGTCTTCACACTTCAGAAGCTGGTAAAAATTTACTTACTATTTTTTCTAGGAGATTGACCACAGAGAACGTAAAGAACCTTTACAGAGGGTAAACAGTTATTTTCTTATGGCTTTGAGACCTGCTCAGTGTTTGACTTTGACAAAGCATTTCACCTGACTGTAATAGTTTAAGTCAGGACCCTTGCTTAACTCACTCTTTTGTTTTGTTTTTGTTAATAAAAACCAAGAATTATGGTAGTATCCTGGGTTGACAATGCTTGTCAAAGCAGCAGAGACTAATACACGCTAAGAAAGATGCCCCTCTTCAGCCTGACAACTTGGGTTGGCTTTTGAAACTGAGTAGTTGAGTTGGTAGTAAACCCCATCTTAATTCTGCCAGTCTGCACTCAAATAATGGATCTACGTAGTAGACGTGATTGTTGAGAATCTACTTTATTACTAGACAAGATTTAATGATTAAAAAAAGAAAACAAATGTATAGTAAAGAAGCAAGAGATACAATACATATCCCTAACAATACAAATACAATACATATCCCTAACATTATGCTTAGCAATAGGGATTTTCCTTATCTGTTCCAAGTAAGTCATCTAATTAACTTCTACAACCCATCACACCTGCTGAGCCCTGGAGACTTCTTAGAGCTACATCATCTCCTCCTTTACTTTTTTTTTTTTTTTTTTGAGCAACCTGCTTTCTTTTTAAGGTAAGATAGAATGATCTAGCTTAATCAGTCATCTCTTTACAAGACCTCATTTCTTTGTTACATGTGATTCAGCTCTGGGACATCACAGGTACTATGACAGTATTAAATAATATCTCTCCCCTGTCCTTCCTAAGATTTCTTAATTAACACTTTTATGGTGTATCTGGATTGGATTATATTCCTAGCTTTAGGCTTTAAGTTGCCTACCCCATTTTACAGCCTTTTAAAAAAGATGGCGATATGACTTTAGAAAATATATTATGAAAAATATTAGCAGCATACAGTAATCTTAAAATTTGTAATATGTAGCTCACCACAGGCTTTTCTCAGAAATATATGTGTATATGTAGATAAAAATTAGTCTTCTAGTAAATGTGCAAGGCTAGAAAACCAAAACTGCCTACCCTTTCACTTCCTGTCACTTATACTTTGTTAGGTTTGAAGGGATTTGGCAGACTTTCCATTGCAGGAGTCTGGTGCTATACTATATGCTCTGAGACTTATTTTAGGAAATACTGGATTATTTTCTGACACAGTACCCGACTTCAAATGCAGTAGCTGTGCATCTGTTGCCTTTTGTTGGCTGTATTCATCATACCAATTGCTATTGCTCAGAAGAGGTACAATTTTAAGGAGATACTCCTGGTTAGGCTTCCGTGTCACCTTAAAACTGATGTGTCTGTCAGACTGGGCCAAAACCCCTCTGTTCTACAGTCTATCAATGAAAAAATAAAGGAAATGTAAATGTACATGTCTTAACACCTCCGTAAATTTTGGAAGCTGTGCTTAGAGTAAAAGAAGTCTCCACATGTTTTCTGTCACCTTCATTTGTCTTTTAGATCCAAAAAGAACTAATTAGACCTTTCCAGGACACTGACTTTTCTTATACGTACAAATTTTCAGCAGTCAGGGTAGACTTCAAAAGAATCAGTGAAAATACTTAGAAGTGCTGATGTGGGGCAGGAAGAAAGCTTGATTCTTGGTGTGTCCATTTTCCAGTCTTGTTCTTTTCTGTAGAAAAATCTCAAAAAAAACCCTCTTTGATGCTTTGGTTTGGAAAATTGGTGTGTATCAAACCATTTTAAATGCTGTAATTGTTTTGCAGAGCATTTTTCTCCAATGTAAACATCACAGAGAGTTAACCATGTCGGCTGAGAAGTAGTAGTCTGACTGTGAAGCATTTTCCCCTCTGGTACCCAGTGTGGTCGAGGAGCTATAGATACCAGTTCAGAATGAGAAGCTCATTATGTGCTAATCTTACATGTCTCAGGGTACATATTTTTGGGAAAGACAATCAGGAGAATTTGTGGAATTTTTTTTTTTTCTTACCCAGTTAGCCAAATGGATCCAGAGCAACACAGGCTATTTTGTAAACCAAGGTTAGTTTTAATGGCTTGTTTTAAAGTAGTGCTTGCTGTTGATTGAAACCCTGTGCGTGTTGGCCTTTGTCCTTCTGCAGGTGAAGATCCTTTAGGGCTGGAGGCTACGGCTTGTTCTAGGCTAGGAGAGGGACCCCGGTGCTGTGCCAGTGAAGTGTGCTGAGAGTAAGTTGTCAGACTGTGATTAGATGCCTTATTTTTACTGCTCCTTGTGTACTGATGAGAGGGGGAAGGAGCTCTAGCTTCTCCTTTTTCCACTGCTATGTGTTTGCTCTTCTCTCCTGACTCTTTTCTTGATGGATACTTTGGTGAAAAAGACAGCGCTACGCAGTGCCTCACCCTCATTTCACTTCCAAGCCTGATGCGATGGGGTGAGTCAAAAGAGATACCTAGGCTGTTTGTCCATGGTAAGCGTCCTTATAGATGAATGTGTACATTTAGGATCTCTAAGAATAAAACTGAGATGAAGATTAAAATATAACATTAAATTAGCTGATAAGAGGAACGCGTCAGGGAAAGCTGGTGTCTTGCCAGCTGTGATGTCTACTGATTTATTTCCAAAGCAGACTTTCTGGTTCTTTGAAAAGCTATTGAAAAATCTGCTGCAGTGTAGGAGGAGGTTAAGGAAGGCTGGTCCAGTCGATACATCCTACAGTTTTTTCATTGGAAATATTAATAAAAGCAGTAATATTTTTAAGTACAGCTGTTAGCTAATGTCAATTAGGTCAGAGAAACTTCCTAGGAATTCAGAGGCCTCTTGTTGTTTGACTAAGCAAATAGACTTGATCCTTTCCCTCAGTTCTGCACTACAGTCTGTTACTGATGCAGTAGATACACATAAGGACTCTCAGGAATTTATTTTAATGTTCAGAGTATTGATCGAATAGTAATCAGTTTCTCTAATGTTGACATCAGTTTACAAAACTATCTCTGATAATGTGCTGCTTCAGATTATGGAAAGAGGCATAGATCTTGCGGCCTAAAAGGGATCATTATGATAACCTAATCAGAGCTTCTATGCAACACAAGTCCACAGGGGACCCGACAGAGCTTCTGTGCTAGTTTGGCTGGCAGGCTTTACTTGCAGAGTGTATTGTCTCTTACCTTACATAAGACTGGCATGTTTTCTTACCATTTTTCTGCTCTATGCTTGTACTGGGCCCCAGTATATGACAGGCTTCTAGTCCATGCCAGTGGCTCAAAGAATCTGATGTGGAAGGAGAAATCTGGAAGGTGTCTGTCTTATTTTTGCATGAGATTCTGCCTGTTTGTTCATTATTCTGGAGAGTTGTTTTGACCTACAGGAAGCCAAGTCGATAACCCTAGAGAACCCTAAGACAGATAAACAATACAGATAAAAATCTTGATGTTTTATTGAAGTCCTGATAGGATAAAACTTTAACCAAGGGCTTGGGATCTGAACTGAGATTCCTCATTTAGGAAACTTTAAATGAGTAATTTGGAAATGGTAGAAGGAACAGTCTTGGTAAGAGGAGGGGGAAACAGGTTGAAACCTTGGCTTTTTCTAATTGGGGCACTTAGAAGAAGACATTGGGTTCTCTTAAAAGCTCTTGATGAGAGTGCATATAATCCTTCTTGTGTGATAGCCCATAGTTTCCTTGGGTAAGTACTTTGCTCCACAGAAACTGCCTAAAGTTACTGTGTCTTTCTGTGGATCTCAAAGAAAAATACTTGCCCAGAACTGAATGCAGTAAGACCTGCTTAGGAAGCACAGAAATTTCATAGAATCATGGAATGGTTTGGGTTGGCAGGGACCTTTAAAGATCATCTAGGCCAAATCACCTTCCGTGGGCAGCGACATCTTTCACTAGATCAGGTTGCTCAAAGCCCCATCCAACTTGACCTTGAACGCTTCCAGTGATGGGGGATCCATAACTTCTCTGGGCAACCTGTTCCAGTCGTAAAAAAATTTCTTCCTTATGTCCAATCTAAACCTACGCTGTTTCAGTTTGAAACTGTGGCCCCTTGTCCTGTTACTACAGACCTTGGTAAAAAGTCGCTCTCCCTCTTTCTTATAAGCTCCCTTTCTTTTAGTATTGAAAGGCCTCAATAAGGTCTCGCTGGAGCCTCGTCTTCTCCAGGCATAACAACCCCAACTCTTTCAGCCTTTCTTCGCAGGAGAGATGTTCCAGCCCTCTGACCATTTTTGTGGCCCTCTTCTGGACCTGCTCCAACAGGTCCATGCCTTTCCTGTGCTGAGGGCCCCAGAGCTGGACACGGTGCTCCAGGTGGGGTGTCACCTGAGCAGAGTAGAGGGACAGAATCACCTCCCTCAACCTGCTGACGCTTCTTTTGATGCAGCCCAGGATATGATTGTCTTTCTGGGCTGCAAGCACACATTACTGGCTCACGTCCAGTTTTTCATCCACCAGTGTCCCCAGGTCCTTCTCTATAGGGCTGTTCTCAATCCCTTCATCCTCCAGTCTGTATTGATCCTAGGGATTACTTCGACCCAGGTGCAGGACCTTGCACTTCATGAGATTTTCAAAGACCCACTCCTCAAGCCTGTCAGGGTCCTTCTGGATGACATCAGAGTTACTAAAGGTTATGTGAGAGCAAGATTCAGTTAAAAAGCTGTATGAATTGTAGCCTTTAATCTTAAAATAGGAGCAAACTCCAGGTCTGCTGTTTGGGAAGTTTTGAGCGTACCCTGAACCCTTCATTCAGGACACAATTTTATTAGTGCTGGTAAATGGTGAACACCTACCTAAGGCAAAGCATACAGTGATATTAAGGGGAAGTCTAGTTCTCAGACATAGTCAATGGGCAATTTTAGTTTGTCAGCTGATTTCTCCATGGCTTTGCTCTCCTGGTTTCAGTTTTGTGCAGTTTTTCCCAATTTTCCATGCAGTGGAAGGGTCATGAACTTCTGATCGATGCCACCAGATCTGTTTTTTACATTTTTTTTTCTGAATAGCTTCTTGCAACTCTAACTTTGAAATAATTTCAAAGATGTAGTTTTGCTGTGCACACAGATCCACTTACACTGCTTAAGGCAATGTACCGTCCTTGCATACCCAAACAGCTTTACTCAACTGCCGTTTGTCAACAGCATTTCTTTTGCTCCAGGCTATTTTGGGTAGGATATGTCATTTAAAAAACAGTCATTCTAGCTACCTGTTTATGTGAATATCTTTAGTCATGCATGCACAACACCTCCCCATTAATTAGTTACTTGTTCCTCCAAGGTGATTAACAAACTAATTTATTCTGCTAATTACCAGAGGATTTGACCCCTGACCTGGAGAATTATCATAGATTTGAGACAGGACAATGCTCAAGATTTCTTCTGTGACTAGCTGATTAGAGATACTCTCAGCTGTTGACAGTCTGCACAATCAGGGGAACAGTTCTCTCCTGAAATGGCTTTCCGTCAATGATGCACTATGTGAGGAACAGCAGGAGCTCTTTCATAGGACGGAGAGGTGAAGCATTTCCTTTGGAGTGCTTATCTTGATTGATGATCCTCAAAAGTGTTCATGGCGTCCTCAGTTAACCCCAGCTCTGGAGCTGAGATTGGTTTCCAAATGCTGGGGTTTATGGGCTTACCTCCATTTTAGGCACTCCCTTTTTACTTCTCCTCTAGGATTCCAGGATCTTCTGCTTATATTGTGTGTAGAAATCAGAAATTCTCCTTTATAAAAGTCATCGTAATGACTTCTCTTATGGGAAAGGTGTTAGAAGTGTGGTTAGGCAGGCACAATTCATTTGCCGTGAAAGTAATGAAACTCTTTTCCACCTGAAAAACATTTCTACCTTTTCTATTTATACTTGCAAGGAAAGATAATGTTGGTGATTATCAGCCCTGTGGATTTCCTCAGGTTCAACCTTCATGAAAGAGTTTAGCAACCAAAAAAGAGTCATAACATATAACTTGATGTCTCCTAGCTCCCTAAAAAATATAGTGTCCCAGAGCCAGTTGTCTCCCAGAGTAAACCAATATTTTGGAAGGGGACCTAAACTAGCTTGTACTTGTACAATTAAACCCTTGCCCTTTTGATTCTTTAAAAGAAAACTGTGTCTGGAGGAAAAAAAAAACCAACTGAAAATTATCTACTGTGACTTTCCTAGAGCCTTTAGAGGTGGAGTATCCTCTTGGATATCAGGACTATTTGCTCTTGGAGGGGCTGCAGGAAGGATAGTCTCGACAATGCTATCTTTGGCAGTTCAGTGTTCTTTATTGAATAGGTATACCCCTATTTCGGGTGCAGGCTTCTTCAGAGAATTCTCAGATATACAGAGGCATGTTCTCATTTGTGAGTTTTCTCTTCAAATCTTACGAGTTCCAGTTTAACATACTGAAGCTGGAGAAGCATTATGTCTGCAAAAATGAAATTTGTGTGTGGTAGATGCCCACTTGAGCAATGATGTGGCACTGATGGGGATCTCTAGTATTTTAATATTGCATGTAATTTTAGAGTACATAGTAGAATGTGGTTTCAGAGTATTTTCAGTTTAGTTTAACTTGCAGGTTGTTAGATTTATTGTTGAGGTAGTTCTTCGTGAACATTTCCTCAGATCCAGCCTATGTGTAAAATACTGAAGTTCCTTGAGGCTTTTGTCTAGAGGTCGAGAGAACCCCAGATTCTCAATATTCCTTGCTTTGTGCTGCTGCATTCATGAACTCAGAAGTGCAACTCACCAGGGGATGCAGTCACAGCAACTAACTGTAAAACACAGCCTTTTGAGGAAGCTTGTCTTACTCTGTGAGCATTTTCTTACAATGAGATGAATATACTCAGTCACTTCTATTGTTTTTAAACAGACTGCTGTATTCAGCAGCTTGCTGAAGAGCTTTTCATGTTACCTGTGTTTAAGAACTGCTGGATTGAGTTATAGATCAATCTAGCCTAAGCTGCAGGGTTCTGCAGGGGTTCATCTGTCTTTCTCTGTTTATGGAAGCAAGCGGTGTCTTAAACAAATACATTCATGCCACTGCCATCAAAGGGACAATTTATAGGCACAAATGAAACCTGGAGGACAGTAGTAAATTGCAAAAAAGCCCCAGAACATTAAGATCTTGTAATCCCAATTCCATTTTACTACTTTAGGGCTGGGTCTATTCTCATTTAGTGTAGTGTAAAAACAGGAGGAATAATGCTATTGAAGTCAGCAGGAGTGATGCCTGCTGAAGTGAGAACAGAAGAGTATAATCAAGTGAGAGATGTGTAGTATAATGAACATAATCTTAAAAATACCTATTCTGACACATGATGGTTTGAAGGCTCTGAAGGATTTTTGAGGAATTGTATAATTTCAAATGTGCCAAGTTTCCATAGAATAGAAAGATTTTTTTTTCCATACGTTTAAAGCATGCAATCTCCCAGGAGGACCTGAAAGCCAGACTGTGGACATTCTATCTTCTTCATCCACAGAAAAATCAAAACAAACAAGAAACAAAGCTCACCACCACTGACAACAACAAAAAAAACCCTAATATAGGGCTAAAAGGGAACATTAGGTTTTACTTAGTTCATTGCCCAGCTGCAAACCAAGATCAGCTCTGCCATAGTCACTCTTGGGACTTGTCTGTTTAATGTTTTTGAAAACTCTAATGGGGTAGGTTTCACAATCTTCCTGGGTGATACTACAGCATCCTTAGAAAAGTTTTCTATCCTTAGAAAGGTTTGCCCTCTCTTACTTTCCTAACTTGTACTGTCTGCTCTTCCCACCACAGACACGGCGATTTTTGCCACTTCATTTATGACTAGCTGTTAAAGACGTTGGTCTTCTTTTTACCCTTTTCAATTAAACAGGTATTTTCCCTTCTGTGTAGGTGTTTCTCCTTGTTTTTCTCCATGACCTCTCCAAACTGATCTACATTTTGTGTCTCAAAATGGGCACAGAACCCCAAACACTGAGTCAAGTAGAAATCTTACCGAAAGTGTATTAAAAGCTTTTCTCTCCTTCACTGGTCCCAGCATAGTATTTGCACTTCCCAAAAGCATAATGTTATTGTCTCATACTGAGTTTAAGATTTGTTTTAATACAAGATCCTGTCCCTCAGAACTTCCATCTATCTGGAAATTCCCCAACCCGTATTTGTGTACTTCGTTATTCTCACTGAAATGTGGTTTCTTGTCCTTATTGGCTTTTTTTTTTTTATTTCTCCAGTTTAAAATCTGTCTAAATTTTGATACTCTGGTATTGACTAATGCAATAGTGTGTTCATCAGCTTATGCCAAAATAAGACATACCTGTGCACTGTAAAGAGCTGGAGAGATTTATGTTACAGGTGATGCATTCACATTTGTTGACTTTGCAGTGGGTAGGATGAGTACAGCTGTACCCTTGTCACAACAAAGTAGATGCTGCTTGCACAACGGCTGCAGATCTGTCTGGTTTTTGATGTTAACATCACCTTTCCAAGCCAGACCTTGGTGGTCCATTAATGTAAACTGCAGAGTAAAACAAGCAATCTGCTCGGCTCCAGATACAGAGGTATTCATCTCTTTGCAGAATTATACCCAGTTACATTTTATAAATAATGAGATACTACAGCATTTTCCAAACATCTATTAATATCCAGGAGATACAAGTGCTAGTGATAAAAATCACTGCAGCATTACCAGTTCTTCATAGGGAGAATGTTGCTGTCATTCTCAGGCTGAAGGCAAAGCAGAAGAAATGCATTTTTTCTCTAATGCTTTTACCCTCCAAAGAAATCAAGGTGAAATTAAACCCATAATAGCTGTGCTGAAAACTAAAATTTACATGAGGCGAATATGAATGCAGTTTGTGGGCAGACTCTGTTTTCTGCCTCTAGGAAATACAATGAAAATACAAACCAGCTGGCTGAGTATTGGTTTGTGAGTGTTTTTGTAAGGCTGTAGGCAGGCCTGACAAGTCTCACACATAAAGTATAAGATCACACATTTGGCTTCCTCCTCACACTCCCAAGTCCCTTGGCTTGTGCATCTTGCATTTGAAGTACGCATGGTTTTTCCCCTGTGCTGTGACCCCATAGTATGCACACTCTCCAACAGCAGCCTGGCTTCATGGTTCTTTTCATTTATTAGGCTGCGATGCATGGGGACATATCCACATCTGACAGAAGAGAGACTCCACATCTGAATATCTCTATAGATGTAATCTTGGCTTCTTCATGCACTTGATTCTGAGTATAGCAGACACTGCCAAACAGTGGTTTTTCAGTGGCCTGCCAGTGGGCGTTCAAGTACATTGATGCTTGCCAACGCATGGAGCAATTTTGGGATAGTTATACAGACACTGTTCTTCATTGCTTTTTCCATATTAGCTTAATCCACTGTGAAAGAGGATTAAACTAGAAAACAGTGCTTTTCCTGTGAAAGAAGTTGATTGTGGTTATTACCCTATCCTCTCCATATCCTTTGTGACTGGGGCTAGCTCTGTTTTTCCTATTGCATTCTCTGGTGACTTCACACATAGGTGAAGTCACAGGTATTCTCTGAGGATCCTTGCAGTTTTCACCACTGTCAAGTCAATTGGCCTGTGCATCCCAGCTTCAAAAGTGAGTTAATGGTTGACACTCGAAGGCATGTGTGCTCTCAAGTCAGATGTGGAACTGAGGCCAGGCATCCTAGGTAGCTTGGGGTTTTGTAGATATTTAAAATGAGTATTTGTTCACATTCTTATGTGTTTGCAGTGCCTTTATTTATGGTATTTACATATATAATGCATAAGTGATTATGCATGCAGTTAAGAAACCATACTCGGTTTATTTTGATTTTGGCATATTTGAAAATGATTTAATACACACAGAAATGTTGCACAGAGACTGCTGGCTAGATTAAATTCAGGTTTGACCCCAAGCATACCCCGTGTTTAACAGCTGTGGTGTATCCTTTGCTGTGTCCTAAGGCTGGAAGTCTCCCCCTGCGTACCTAAATTCTCCCCCAAAAGGTATCAGAATATGTGGTTATTGAGGGCCACTCAGTCTCAGCTCTGCCTTGTCCTTCTGTGGCCCCAGAGCCATAATAGCCACATATAACAGTCTTTAATACCTTTTTCTTCACAGTACTTTTGTGAGAGGACAGTGTTATGGTCCACTTAGGAGACTTGACAGACACAGGGCAGGATTAGTTAGTGATTAATTCAGGTTTCCTGATTAAATGTAGACATATGCAGAGTAAACACCTTACATCTGAGCTCATCATCCCAGTTTCCTGCTGAAATTTGTAGGGACCTAGTAAGCGTACTTACTGAGGGTTGCCCAGAACTCATCTCTGTATGAATAGATGCTGAAATAGATCAAGCAACTCCTAACCTAAAGCGGTTATTACTTACAAAGGTAGCTGATGTAACTAAAGCTTAGCTATAAATTGCAGGTGCTTAAAGGTGTGAAAGAAAGCTCAGCTCATACAGCGGGGACAGAGCATGGCCAACAGCACAGGTAATAAGAAAACAGTGAGTTAGCTGTGGACTCTACGCTTGGTTTCCAGGGAAAGTCTGACATACCGTTGAGATCCTTTGCTGTCATTGTTGGGTTTTTGTTGTGTGACCTTGCAGACATAACTGAGGATGCAGGTTGAAAATGGGCAGCTGTGGTACGTTGGAGCTGTGTAACTCTGTGTTCATCTAGGAATCACAAAGGAGAAGTTTCGTTGTGTAGGAGCAAATCCATGGAAGTGAATGCATGTCTAGGTAGCATACTTTACACTGGCCTATCTATCCTGTTTCCACAACAGAGGAGAATCTAGAAGGGGAAAAATTGTGCTGTTGTGTTGAAATGCAGGAATTTTGTGCTTGCCGAATGGTTTATTGCATGCTGTTAGTGAAGTTATATGAAGAAGGAAGACTTACTGTGTTGCTATCTGGAAACTCTGAGGCTGATACTCAGTATTGATTTAGTCATTGTCCACAAGAACACTAAGAGTTATACCTGCTGTGGTCTTATGCTTTCATTGTAAAACCTTTATTGAGCAGCCTTGGCCAGTAATACTAATGGATGGGGCACTATTAAGCTCACTGCTCTTGTAGGTCAAATGAAGTCTCAAAATTTAGTAGATGTCCAGTATGTCCTTTCTTTGTCAGTGATTCTGCTCACGGTTTTGCTGGAGCGTGTTGCAACAACTAAATTGTGTGAAAAATCTCGTTCTTCTTCAAATAATGAGGCTTCAAAGACTCCAGGCACATGAAGAACCTGAACTGACAGTTGCTGGAGGTATTAGGAGCTCTCACGTACACTGAGACAGGATCTTAACCTCTTCTTCTAACCCTGAGAAGAGACCTGTATTCCAGTCCCGGATGTAATCAAAAAAGGGACTTGAGCAGTTTCTGGTATCAGCACTGTGTTATCAGCTATTCTCTTGTAAATACTGCTGTTCATCAAAGTTTTCAGAGTGTGGGAAAAACCACTTCCTAGTGGTTGTAAACTGCAAAACTAATGGGCCAGATAATTGCATAACTGTGTCATCTGGCATTATTAACAAGTGTTTTTAAGAGCTTAAAATTTCCTGTGGATCTAATGAAAACTCCAGGTCAGCAGACCCTACACTGGTATAGTTGCCTTTGATTTCATTGGAATCAGATCTCAGCATAGCTAGATACCTAATTCATCTTGTAAACTTCATTGATTTGTTTGGACATAGAATCTTTCTTGCTTTGAATGCTTTGTTCTCTGTTTTGTCAAAAGTAAGGAAGCATTGATAAAGAACACCGAGAAAGCAGGGCTACTTTTAGCTGAAAAATGTATCCCCCTGAGGGACTGGATAGATGCAAAGGAATGTAGATTATATTTCTGGTGATGGTAGAGTCCATTGACTTGTAGTTATTTCCTAGGAAAATATTGGATCCTAACAATTGCTGATCCTTAGGAAAGGTACTGGGCTTTTAATGTAAGTGAAAATTTGAGTTAGGAACATCTTAAAAGATACGGATTCTTAATGTGTTCCTTTCTGCTTTAACTTTCTGTGGAAATCCTCCTATTCCACATGATTTTATTTCTTATATACCGAAAAGAGTCTGCTTGTTTCAGAGAAGTTTGGAGTACGGAATTGTAGAATTAATTTCTTAAGGACATACATTATTAGTGTACTGTCAGAAGCATTTTCCATGAGATTTAAATGTCAGCATTACGGTATATTTATTTAAATGGCCACTTGTGAATCAAGGTCCTTCTTGACTCTGTTGGACACTGTCTGCATGTGTGAGCATGTGTGTGCTGTCTAGTACGTTCATAAATAATCCTGGAATTATAGCATCAGCATCCACCTCTTGATAAAATAGCCACAAGCTTTTCCTTCACTACAGACATCTTGAATGCAGGCAACCCTGCTTTACTCTGTGGGTTTCTTCAATCTTGCCTTGTCTTATGTGGAGAAATTTCCTGAGAACAAGCACCTCTTGTGAATAACATCATTTTTTGGTGGTGTTAACTGAGACCTCTGGAAGTAGTACAAACAGAAATCAGCTAAAAAAGATGCAAAATAAGAGTACTGAGGGGGGAAAAAGTGCTTGATTTTATTCTGCAAAGACTTCATGTTTTAGGCATGTGCAGGGTTTAAATTTCTGTCAGCTTCACCTGTTGGGAATTTTATTTTCTCAAGAACAACTTATTAAAATGTAATTAAGCATCATATGTGAAGAATCATTGTGACTGAGAGCCCTTTAAGAGGTTAGCAAAGGGCAGTCTATCATGATGCTTGTAAATCATAAATTTAATATAAATATGTATATAGGAGCAGAGAGAGGTCTGAGACAGAGAGGTAAAAAAAAACATTAATGGCCTTATGTTAAGTCTAGCGAATTAAAATTCTCAAATGAAATTAGTCTCTGACCTTCTACCACCTTTGGACCATGCTCAAATGTTTTAGTGGACAACTTAATGGCAAGAGTTCTTCTCTGTTCTCTGTAGGTTTCATCCTGCCTATGTTTAAGATATGCCACAGAAGCATAACAAAGGCATTTTTTTTTGTTCTTGGAAGTCGATGATGAACCTTGTAGTCATTCCCATACTTCTTTCAGTGGAAAAGATCATGCACACAGAGAGGAATAAATCTCCTTTATGCTTTCATAGTCTTATGGCTTCATACTTCAGGAGATGAGGTGACCTACTTAGGAAAAAAAAAAAGATGGTAAAAGAAAAGTAGAGGACAAAGGAGCAATAACCTAGTGTGTATTCATGAAGAATTGTAGCAGAATAAACTGATCATTTTGGTTTCTGGAGGTGTGATTCAGCTTGTTTTCTGCTTTGGGCTCCTCATAGCTTAGCTTGCGGAGACCCTATCAAAAGTGAATGCATTCAAGATGTCAAACTGTTTTGATTAGCAGGCAGTACGACCGACTGGACAGAGGAGAGGCTTCGGTATTTCGAGGGAGACAGAGTTTTACTCTTAGTTTTGTGACTGATTTTACTGTGTGTACGTTAGTTCTCTCTGTTTCTTTTCTCACCTTCTGTCTGTCTTGCCACTGAAGACAGTCAGCTCTTCAGAGCCAAAATTGGCTTCCACTGTATGTTTATATGTTGTCTGGCACACTGAGATTCAGATCACAGTTGGGGTTTCTACATGCTGCTGGAATATAAATAATAAACCTCCTTTTTCTTTCACTTATTCTAACTCTGCATCTCTTGATATTTCCCTAGTTGTGCTCAGTTATTTGACAAGATTGGTGAGACATTTTGGAACATGCACACAATCCTTGCTTACCAGTTATCCTACTGATGTCAGAATAGAACCCCAGTGACTGCAGCTGAGCTTGAGATGGAGCATTGTCAGAAATAAAGTTGAAGATGACCAAATGACCTTCCAGTAGTGACAGGTGCAGGAATGGTGATGACTTTTCTGTACATGTGATGCAGTTTGTTTTGTGCACATTGAACTGATGTAAGGAGCAATTGTTTTGGCCAAATGCAGCATCCTTCTCTTGCTGAAACATTACTCACATCACACCACATCTTAATATTCACAAATATCCCAGAAGATGTGTGAGATCTTTGCCAGAACAGTCTCGCAAAAGCTCCACACCTCTGAGATCTTGCCACTCTTTGCTTTTGTGCCAGCTTTGCTTCAGCATAAACGGTCTAGTTCCTTCTTTCCCTAGAAGTCCTTCAGAATGAGCTTCACCACGTAGTCCTTGTGGGGCTATCTAATAGACTATCTAATGCCTGGAGACTATCAAAACTTGACAGTCACACTTGAAAGGAAACTACCTGGCTCCATGGAGTAGAATGGTTTTTGGGATCCACTAGATCCACAGAGCGTTTTCTCTGCACAATTGCCAACTTAAGGGATATTCATTCTGAGCATTCCGTTCAGATGCCTTAGGGAGGAACCTGGGCTCTCTACAGTCAGTGGAGAGGAGGGTACCCTTCCATAGTGTGATTTCAGAGCTTCTGAATTTTAAGCATGCTTACTTCCACTGACTGAAGAAGCCAGCTGTAGACAGTGAGTATGGTTTTCTAATGGTTTCTCTTTGTTTTTTTTCCCCAGTTTGTGAGAATGTGAGGCATTTGCAATCATGCTTGTGTGTTTCTGTCTTATTTTCCCTATTCCAGTAATTTCAAAAACAATTCCAGCAAAGCTATCTGAGGGTAGATATTGCCACAATTTTATTTGAAACTAGGTAGTCTGATAAGAAAAGGCACAATTCATAGACCCTTGAAGGGAGACTGCAGGGTAATTTTTTGGTCTTATAAAGCACTAGAGGCCTTATAAAGGAAGAGTTGTTATGAAATGCCCCACCTGCAGAACAAACTTCAGTCAGAGCTGATACCTCATTAGACACTAGAGAAACTAACCATTAGCTATGTCTTGATAGAAAAGTTTGCTTCACTAGTTCTGCTGCTCCACAAAAATACATGTTGTTTTTTTTATCTCCTGCTTAAGCCAGTTGTTTGTTATGTGACTGGCAAATCCAAGTACTGCGATCTGCAAGAAGCAGTGCAAAATACGACCGTGCTGTGAATGACTCTCATTGCTATGTACCCATTAGAACATCACCAAAGACATACGTTAAAATCCAATGGAATGCTTCAGGAGACAGAAATGCAACTGAAGCAATATTTTGCTCCATACATGATCCTATTGATGCCAGTAGGATTGTCTGAAGTTTAAATTAGCATATAACCTGACCTCAGCTGTTTAACATTAAGCAGTAGGGACAAATCTATTTCCATTAATCATGGCAATGGTGAATGTAAAATATCTGCATTAAGTCATTGTGCTAATCTAAGAAAGCAAAGGTTGCTGCTCTGATATGAGACAGTAAGAAATAGGAAGGAAATCTGCAGTAAGGAAATGGGCAAAGTGGTATCAAAAATTGCTTTCATGCAACCTTTTTTGTGCTGCATTAGTTTTTTGCATTGCTTTGCTAAAAGGAAACCAGTGTAATTCCAGCTGGAAAAGAACAGCGCCCACTTAACACAAGTTTGTGACATTGATATTATATGAATAGGCCACTGAACATAAGGATTCTTCTGCCCTTTTGACATATATAGAAGGTTATTGCTTTTTCTGTGCATATTTGCTTTTCAAATAGGAAGAAATTTGGTTATTGCAGATGGTGAGTTCATTCAGACTCACAGCATTTCTCAGTTTGTACTGCAGGAGCTTGGGCAGGGAAGCTAAGCAATGAAATAGTATTCTGAACTACTCCCTTTTATGGGCCATCAACAGGAAGCAGGTTTTGGAAAGATTAAAATGTATTTTGTAGTTTCAATATGCCATATATTTTACCGAATCGTAGTGCACTAGTGAAATGACTGGTGGTGCTTTGAAATGTCTGTGGTACTCACTTGTGCCAGTCATGGAAGATGTATACAGACAAGGGCATCACAGCTAAAATTCAGAGTGCAGAAGGAGAGTGAAATATTGCCTCGTTGTATAAGTAGAAATGCTTACTGAATTATCAAAAGACTGCTCATTTAAACAGCATTCTGTGGGTGTGCTTTCTGTACAAATAAACAAGAAACTTGGTTCCTCACAGATAAATAATCCCAGGAATGAACATATTATCTCATAAATGTTCTATTCTCCTAGCCAGTACCTATCTGGGGTTAATTTGCCACTTCTTCTTTCACTACATAGAGGCCTAATGTCTCTTGAGACTGTGAAAAGACTGCTGTTGTCTTTAGTGGTCTTTGGATCAAGCCTGAGTTCCAGCTTTAGACTGTCAAGAGTTCAGAAGCTCTGCATGTCTCCTGTCTGCACCGAGGTTCCAGACTTTTCCATGCTGTGTGTGTGTGCATATACATATAAGCACTGATATTTGCTAGCATTTTTGAAAGTGAATCTGGAGCGCTGGAAGTCAGCTTCTCTCTCCCGTCAAGTCTGGGTATGGATGAAGGTGAGTTGGCTAAACTTCATCTTCAGCAATACTAAGGTCATGAGGGTGGAATGAGGAAGCAGATGGGTAAGATGGCAGAGGTATTATCTGTGCCTTAGAAAGAAGGAATTGCACGTAATCCCCTTTGGACAATGTGCGCTGACCTTTCTTTTCAGCTGCCTTGTCCATGCCTGGTCATCTGTGGCCAGATAATTATGATACAGTCCCAGGCCAGTTATAGAGATGCACAGGTTTTGCTTCTGAGGGAAACATTTTGCTTGGTGTGGCCAGCCCAGGATCTCTGGCTGGTCATTTTTAGGTCATGGGTGGTGCATAAGATGCCAGTTATGATCTATTGTGCCTGGAGCTGGTCCAGCACAAGGATCATGCTTGCATCATCGAGCTGAGATCAGCAGGGTCCCTGACCTGTATGCTCATTAAAAGCTAAGGCAATTAGCAGAATGTTTTCCAGGACTCTGGAATGCATTTCTAATCGCTGGTCTGAAATAGTCCATATTTAAAGAATTAGAGATTATTGCAAAAGGCAGGGAGGACTTTGGTTTATTTTCCTCTGCGCTGAAGCAAGTGATAGCTGTGAAAATGGCTAGCTGACTGGGTTTCTGTAAAACTGATTGCATTAAAGCTGTCGAAATTTTATTGAGTGGTTAATGATGGTAGGGCACTGAGAGCCATGGAGAGGCAAATTTGTTAATCATTTTAAATCTAAGTAAACAAATAAGTTGTCATAGCACATGCAGTATTTCCATTCTGTTCTTTATAAATTACCCTTTCCTCCAGAACTCCCCTTTGCTCAGTGCTGCAGACAGAAAGCATCTCATTGATTTGGTTTGATGTTTTTAAGAAATGGATGTGAATCATTCCATACTTTCTCAGCTCACCAGTAATCCTAGAAACAGGAAAGTAGCTGGGCATAGAAACACTGCTTCTGTACTCCTGCCTTTCCATGCTATGCTGCCCTGGATTGCAGAGCCCTCTGGCTGTCCTGTGTGGAGAGATGGTCTGGAAGCAGGAACATATGGTCCTTCTTGTATGAGGGAAGCGAGAGGTGTGTCGCATGCTCTTAGCTACATAACCTGCTCATCTGCTGCCTGAAGACCCAGAGTCCCTGAGAGAAGAAAGGAGAAGCCTACCTTTCCTCTGTCCTTGTACTGATACACGGTAAATCAGCATTGCTGTCTGTAAGGGTGAAGTACAGGTATCTTCCTCTGCTATGCCCTGAAGCTTGGCAGAGCTCTGGAAGAGATATGTAAATGCCAAACCGTGATGGGCAGTGCTTTCTTTATACACAGCATCATCCATATGTAGTTTTTTGACCAGCAAACGGCTTTCTCTGTCGTACCCAAACACAAGCTCAAAATCAAAATGTCTCAAAGCAGAACATAAATAAGCACTCATGTCTAAACAGGGGAGCATGGGGAAAATCCCTCCAGAGCACGGAAAGATGTCTTAGAAATGAGGTAGGGCACTACCTGGGGCAGCAAGAATGGAAGGATGGGTTAGTTTCAGCTGCTTTTTCTAGGGGTTCTGAATTAAAACACAGGGTTGTTGATAAGTCTTAATTCTACTACTTTGCGTGTTTTTCACTCCCCCCAAGGAGCAAAAGAAGTTACTAAATATTGAGAAGTAGTCAAGCTTTATTCTTAACAGAATAGAGAATGATAGAACTGGAGAAGGCAAGGACTGAAAGAAGGACTGTAGTTTTTCCCAGAGTACAGGTGAGGGTGCTGGTTCTTGAGGTGATTGTCCAGAGTGTTACCACGATAATATAAAGCTGTAGCCCTGGTCTTTGAAAAGATTTCTGTGCATACTGAACAACATTTCTTACAGGACTGGGCCATATGATCACATTATTAGGATCACCCATTTCTAACTATGAGCATTTCCAACTTCAGATGCAATGCTGCTATAACTGAACTCAGGGGAGAAGTGCTTTGCTGCTGCGGGATAGGTGCTTGACTAAAGGATATAATGCACGAGCACGCATGTTTTCCTGCAAAAATTGGGTAGCAGATTGCAGTTCTGGAGTGTGTTCTAGCTTCTTGCTTCCCCTCCCCTCCAGCTGTTAATTATTCTTCTGGTTTAGATCTTAAGGGAGGAATTATTTATCTTTTGCTATTTGTGTTTCAGTGAAACATTAACAATCTCTTACTAATTGCCTGTGCTAATTATCTCAACAGTAGCAGTATTCCTGCTCATCTAGTGAAGCCATGAAGAGAGAATATGGAGCCGAAATAATGAAATTGCTTTGTTGTCCCCTTTCTATGCACGCTGCACAGACATAGAGTAAAAGCATAGTAGATCCTGACCCTGCTATGCACAAAATGCAGCACTCAAGACCTGCCCATAGGAGGGCAGATATTTTGAAACGCTTCTATGGAGAAGTTTGGGGTGTTCTGCAGTGTGCCATAATTCAGTATTTACACAGCTGTCGCTCTCTCCTGTGTACATTGACACAAAGCAACCACATGCTGCTTTGAATTAAATATTTCAGCCCAAAGATTTGAATGTTTTAAAAACATTTGTGCATAGCAAACCACAGTGGTTTAATATGAGTGACAAGTGTTCCTCATTTGTAATGAGTGCTTACAGGCATTTGCTATGATACCAGTTATTTACAGAAGGAAAATGAGAAATGTTACCCAGCATGTTACTGGGATAATTAAACTGACTGAAATATAAGGTAGGAGCGTGCAATAAATAATAAAATTATTTATTGAAAAAATTAAGGGCTGCTAACACTTATCTAATACAAAAGATTTTGCAGTGGCAGACAATAAATATGCCTTTTCTGTAGTGCTGTTTTCCACAAAACATAAATTCTTTTTGTTAAATAAGATGACTGAAAGAAAGCACAGAGTTATGGAAATACATGACTGATGAAGAGAAGGTGATATGAGTTATTCTAATATAAAAGGCTGTCTCACATTTCTAATGCTGACCTTTTCCCAATGAAATACATTTACAGTGTTATATGTTGCTTGTTAATAATTTCAGCTATCCTGGTCTTTGAGTTCACAAGTCTTAGCTTGAATATGTATTTTAAAGTAATTGTGACCATTTTCTGAGAGACAAAAGAGTCTGATCATTTTTCATACGTAGACGTAACTAGGACAAATGTCTGTCCCTGGCATCCAGGTGCTTTCCTACCATTAATCTTCACAGCCCCCTCTGGGGTAGGTGGAGGTTATTATGCACGCATTTTATTCTTTGGGTAACTTAAACAGAATCAGAGCAGCTTGCCCAAAATTTAATCCTGGTCTGACTGAACTTAATAGGAGGTAAATGCATCACTTTGCTGGAGGCATAATTTCCTCCACGGTAAAGATGCAAGTCAGCAATCAGGAGTTCCTGTCTGTGCATCCGACCGCCAAATCACTTGGCTGTGGCCTGTTTGCTGACTCTTTCTATATCTGTAGGCCAAGCTGGAGCTCCACATAAACCTGTGTGAGATGGACTCATGTTTTAAATGAGGCCAAGATGGTATTCTACCTTCTTCTGCTATTTTTGTCTTTAAAAAAAAGTCCTCACAGCAGTTCTCTAACTTGTAAAAATTATACATATCTTTTATTTTGCTCATTAGAAGTGTTCATCTGGTATTTGTGACCTTGATATAGGGAAGTGGGTAGGTCTTGTGCTAATGTTAATCGTGTGTAAAGGCATTTATAAAGGTATCTAAAAGGTTACCATTCTCAGAGGAATAATCAGGGCACTGTCTGCAAAGTAATGAAAATTTAAAAATAACTAGTTGAACAATGCAATGTAGAAATGAATAGGCTGTAGAAAAACCCACATAATGTCAAGATTGTCTGTCTATTTCTAACACACTTTTTATAAAGAAGGGGAATATTGGCATATTGGCTCTAATTTCAGATGCCTTAATAAAACAATGTCTTGCTACATAGGCTCAGGGTTTACTCCTGTCTCTATAAAGTGTCTACAGTAGCTTTTGCTCTCTTTTTCTGATGCTGAGTATTACAATATAGGGGCCAAATGACTCCAGTCTATTAGAGGGCTAAGGCCAAAGAAGTGTGTATCATTTGCAGAATGAATTTCTGGCTCTTGCACACCTCTCCTTGATACATTCACCCTCTTATCATTGCTTTCCCTTGGTCTTCCTTTGCTGAGACAGTGAGGCACAAGCATTTCATAGAAGCATAGAATCGTTAAGGTTGGAAGGGACCTTTAAGATCATCGAGTCCAACCATTAACCTAACCTGACAAAACCACTTCTAAACCATATCCCCAAGTACCACGTCTACCCTTTTTTTAAACGCCTCCAGGGATGGTGAATCCACCACCTCCCTGGGCAGCCTATTCCAATGTTGGATAACCCTTTCAGTGAAAAAAAATTTCCTAATATCCAACCTAAACCTCGCCTGGCTTCAAGATACTCACTGGGGTTAAATCAGTCTTCTTTTAAAATTGGGTCAGTTCCTTACCTATGTGAGTACAGCCCTGGGAAATGCATGTTGTGGATCATGGGTGGTATCAACTTCAGCAGCAGCATGTTGTCACGTGAGGGAGAGGATGTGGAAGGTGCCTGACACTCTCTACCTCTCAATGCAAAGGACTATTCCTAGTACTTACCTGTTCATAGAGTATATTCACCCTTGCACCAGGGCAGTCCTACTCTTCTAGCTGATGGCAGTACTTCGACTTCAAGACCGAGGTCCACGTAATCATCATCAATAGTTTTAGAAAGCCTTTCAACCTGGCATGTTCTAGTGGTCACCCAGCAAAGAGGTTAGAGCTGAGAAGGACTCAGGTTTCAAGGCTTCAGAAACTTTGCTGCTCTGAATGGGGATGAGTAATCAATCCTGGAAATGTCTGCTCTGTTGCAAGCCAAAGAATAAAAATAGTTTGGGTCAACTGAAACGATTTATTTTCATTTCAGACTTTTTTTTCATCGGGATTTCAAAATCACTTCATTTTTTGAAATAAAGTTGTGTTATTTTCAGTCTGAAAGTGGTCCATTTATATCTTCTAACCTTAAGCAATAAATCCCCCTCCATAAATGTCTTTGAACTGGGAATTTCCTTTTAAACCAGCCCTTTTTCCAGCAGCAGTTTTAACTTTGATGGGTCAGCATTTTCCAAGAGTATCATCAAATAGTTCCTGACCAGCTCTCTTGAATGTCTGATAAGAGTCAGATAAAAGAACTGGAATTGGACATGCTTTCCAAATGAGAGTTCATTTCATGTGCAGCCACTATGCTTTCACATATATAATGATTTCATAAGTTTCTTTAACTTCATTATCATCTATTATTTTTTTAATGTTTTTATATCCTCATGAGCCAATAATGTTTTTGTGATAAAAGGGAGGTTCTGCAAAATAGGGAATCCTAGATAATGTTTGACTCAGACTCTCCATTTAGGTTGCTGTGGCTTTTTAAAACCATTTTCTATTGTATTTTGGTATTGCTTTGTATTTTACTGACTATTGAATATATTTCCCACAGAGACTAGTTCTGTGTGTTTCCTGTAGTGAAGAGTATTCAAATGGACTATAATACTATAATAGTTTATAGCAAAATCGATTTGGTATGGCTTAGAAAACATTCACTTGTACTACAGTCAAAGGAAATGAGTGTGCAGAGCTCAAAATTTATATTTGTAATGCATTTTTTGAAGTTGGAAACGCATGAGCTTGTGTAATTGAGGGTTCTCTTTTGTTCTACTTAATTTTTCCTTTTTTCCACCTCTTTTTAAGGAAAACCCTATTTTATCACCTTAGTTAGCTAGGAAAGTTTTAGGATTTAAACCTCTGTTTCAGAAGAAGATCTCCTATTCAGCTGTATTTTGTGCAAATTTAGCTCCAAATATTCTGAGTACCTCCATGGAAGTAATTAGCTGAATTATTGCCGCGTAGCTCTGTGTACAGTACCTGCCTGGTAGCACATCTTTGAGTTAATATTTAAGAACTACTGCAGCACCCTCAAGTGGTGATGCTGATCTGTATTTACAGGTTATTTTTTTTCAAATGTTTATTTCTAGCATTATGAATCTTTTTAATGTTTTGGGCTGACCTGCTCAGATATTGTCAGACCCTGCAGTCCTTACTCAGGTAAAGCTCCCACCGAACACAATTAATCACATTGGAATCTGAACAACAGACTCAGGAAAGTTTTCCTTGGATTGTCAAATGATTTTATGGAGGGCATAAAGCATTCTCTGTGCCCACAGTAACTCTGTTTTTTTCTGTCAGTTGTGCTGGAATAAATAACCTGAGGACCCTACAGGAAGAGAAACCAGCATGTTAGGGTTTTTCTCAGGACCGCAGTTGCAAATGTAAAACAACTGTGGCATAAGGAACACAATTGTCAACTACACAAGTTGTTTGAGCACACAGACACACACACACACAGACAGTGACATCTGTAGCAATGACTGAGGAAGAATGCTGTTTCTCAGGGATGTTTTACTGTCGCTGTGGTGTAGTTCTCTGACTTGAGCATTTTTTTCTGTTAGCTGCCTATTTTAAGCAAACAGCTGCATACTGGACCAGATGAATGGCCCTGGTTTGGGACCTGTTGCTTCCGAAATTAGCAAGTGGCATCTCCCCTGATGCTCCACCTCCTGCTAATTCTGCTGAGCTTTCCCAGTACTTGACCTAAAGAGAGTCGTTACCCCATAGAATAAATGGCCATAGGATGAAGTCTGTGCACTCTTCTGCCCCCAGTACAGACTTGCATGAGCAAATCACTTAGCTCTGCTGGTCTCATCCATAAAACACCGACAAGGAGTTTTATTTCAGTTTACTGTAAGTCTTAATGGATGTTGTCTCCACTTAAAGGGCTTTAAATGAAAACAGATATCAAAATGCCTACTCTCTTGTCACTTATAATAGTATGTGCTGGGCAGAGGGCACAGACTGGTGGGAGTGAAAGTGCTCTCTCGCCACTGGCACTGGTTTGTGCTGTATGTGTTAATGCTGCAGGTTAGCAGAATGGCACAGCTGCTTGTTTCTGTTGCAACTTCTACCAGGTCTGACATGTTTTCTATATCAAACTCAGAGAACAGGCTTGACAAGCACTATAAACAAAACAATTTTATTTCTGAAAGGTAGGAGGTGATCCATACTCTTATTTATAAAATTGTATCGATCCCAATGAATTATCTTCAGATTATTATTAAGAATTAATTAATAATTATTAAGATATTTTTTTCTTTTTGCCCTCTCTCACAGTTATTTGACTTAGGAAATAGAAATCACTAGCATTTTAAGCTTTGTCCTCACATCGTTCTTTTTTTTCTGCCTCTCTTTCCGTAAAAGACCCATCTCAATAAAAGTGTGCCATCTAGGTTGTCATGTATATAACAGACTGCATTGTGTTCACAAGAGAAGCATGTCAGTAGAGGGCAGGGTCCATCAGCAGTGAGTTTCCAAATGGATCTGATAAAGAACTGACAACTACTTTCTAATATGAACTAGATAATAGACAAAAATTATGTGTGATGGAGCATATTAATATAATGTCTGTGCTCTCATCTTAATGGCCTGCTGTCAGCTTAGAAATCACACTGTGAACATACCAGTATCTTTTTTATTTTATTTTTTTTATAGAAAGGCAACACTGATAACGCAAAGAGAGAGAGAGAGGGAGATTACTTTGTAAACTTGCCCTAGGCTGCTCCAAAAATAAGCAGAAAGGTGCAGTCAGACCTCTCCTATCATGGCTGCAGTACTAAGCTGGGATATGCTGGCAGCCCACACTGCAGCTGACCCACAAACCTACTTTAAAATATTTTGGGGCACATGTAGGGCTTGCGAGGTGGCAGGACATGTGGCTTCTGCTGTCTCTTAAACTAGGTGGCCTGGCTAGAGAATTGCCCGTGGTGGAGAGGGGAGCTGAAGCTCAGCGCAAGAATCCCAGTCAAGAGTCAGCCACGAGAACAGGGAGCCCCTGAGCCCTGGATCCTAAACTCAACACACAGGTACATTAGAGATAAATCACTGCTTCTCTGCAGCTCCCTGGAAGAAACAGGCCAAAGATGAAATCATTGCCAGTGTATTTATTTAGAAACAGGCCTTGGTAAGTGTTCTGAAAGTAAGACTATTCCAGGCTTAAGAGACCAGCAAATTCCAAAGGTTTGAGGCCATTGCAAGTCCTTTCTCTCCTTTTTAATACAAAGAAAGCTCTGAGCATCACAAGATGAGGAAAATGCCTTTGGTGGGAATATCCCAGGTCATTTAAATTCTTGTAAGTACAGTGCGACATCTCAAGTTCTAGCCAAAACACAGTGTTGCCCCTCTTTGGGGGGACTGTCCCACTTTCTGGTTGTGTCATCTCTGTTATCCAGGAAATGTTTCCACCTCTGACAAGTTGTTGCCTGCGTTTGTCATAACATGCTGCAAATGTCAGTACCGCATGTGCTTTATCTTGAAGGACCCGTATGCTTCTAGATGACACAACTAGGCCATGCTAATTGTTTTTGAGGTGTCATCCACTTCCAAAAATACCAAGCAATACCAATACAAGGATATGTTCCTTTGAATGGGGATACTTTTTTCTCAGTAAGGGATATTTTCAATAAATTTAGTATCCCCAGAATCAGTAGTGAATTCTGTTTTACTGAGATACTGGATAGGCGAAGACATATTTAAATTGGTGAATAATGGCTAGAATAAACAATTCCCATGGAAAAATGGTAAACTTTGCTTGGTCTCATGAAATTGAAGAAGGTTTTAGTGCAGTTATTTATATGAAAGCATTGAAGATGTAGTGTTGAGAAACGATTTAATGATTATCAAGAACCTTAAATTCTAGATAAATGGTGGTGCTGTTTCTGTCTGCTTGTTGCTGATAGTGTTCCTGGAGGGGAGGCATCAGCTAGTGTAGCAAGTGGTGTTTCATCAGAAATTGTTACTGCCTTAAGTCATGGTGGCTTCATTTTTTCAACAATTGCTTTCAATGTTAGTGCTTTTACAAAATGCAGCTCTGTCTGTGTTGCTCAAGTCTTGTTGATGTCATCGTAGCAGAAACTGTGATGGACTCAAAGGCTGTTTCTTGGAGCCCTGTTGTGACATTTTTAGCTGCCTGCTTGCTGCTTGCCTGCTTTGTGGAGAGGAACAAGAGGGCCTGAATACTGCTGTGTGCTTGCATAACTTGGAGGGAATTAGATTATTTTTCTCTGGAAGAGCAAATCAGACTTCTTTCAGAGGTTTGAAATTATCAGTTGCAGTCAAAATTTCACAGGATTGCCTTTGTCACAGTCATATTCAGATCACGATGAAGCAGCTTGTATTTTCTTGCTTAGCGGAGTCATGCATTGCTTTTATCTTTGTGGTGAAATTACTGAACGTCCCTAAAGTTAGTTTTCACATTTTCTTTAGTTTGGTTCACATGGCATGCTTTTACGATTCCTTGGCATATGCAAATAAATATAGATCTACCTCTAAGTCAAGAGGGACTAGAAATACGCATGTCTTGTTTCACAAAGCTTTGGGTTTGTTTATTTTTTAAAATGTTACTTAGCAAGCCAATGAGAGCTATATCTGCTTAACTAGCAACTAGAAATCAAATGCCCTTAAATTTAGGTACATACAGCAAATACATCAGGATGCATTTGAACATCCACTGGAATTTTCCAAAGTAGCAGCTTATATTGATTACGCCATCACTGATCTGATTTTGATAATTCCAGTGTGTATTCTGGTACCTCACATTGCTAAATACCTTTGCAAAGCTGACCTTAGTGCCTGTTATGGTTTCAGCAGTTAAACCATGACAATGCCTCTGTTTGACATACTTGAAAAGAGTGCGGTGAGGTTAAAAGGAAGCACATATGTTCATGAGTTATATCAAGGCACATCTTAAGAGGTAATTAAAATGAAAATCTCTCTTTGGTTGGTTTGTTTGTTGATCCTAAATAACTGTGCTCATAAACCTCTGTTAAATTAGTAAGAACATAATTTATTAATCTCCTATCAGTATTCCATTCTTGTCCTTGTGTCTCCCACGTCTTGAAAAATGAATACACTGTTTGGACAGCCATTTAGAATCCTGTATATTTGCTGTTACATAATGGCAGTTGATCAAAAACATTAACAAGCCTTTAAATAGCTTCTGAAAGCTTCAGTCGTTTTAGACTTTCTGTTGCTAAGACAGGTGAATTGGGTGAACAGGGTAATTTGTAATTAGAAAACTGTAAGTGAACTGGTAAGCTTGTTTTTCTGATCAATTTATAAAGACAAATGGACAGGAAAGAACATGCACCAGCACTAATAGTGAACTAGCACAAACATCTACCAATTGAAATTAGTGCCAAATCCAAAACTGAATTATTTACTTTTAGGTGATTTCAGAGGACTTCAGACAGCTAATCTAGAACTGTGTTCCATAAAGTCCCTGCTCACGGACCACTTGGCTCCAGATGACTGAAACTCATTAGATGCATTTCTGTTCAGTCTGAAAACTTTCTGAAGCACCTGTATGGCAGTTTTGTACTTTCAAAACTGCCCTGAGAAGACAGCTCTAAACAGCTCCTCACCTCTGTCTGTAATCTGATGGGAAACAGAAGCCAGGCTGAATTATACCTACAGCCTTTGAGATCCCTGATCCAGTGTTCATCCCTGGAGATTATCCAACATGCTGTCTCACAGGGTGGGTTTTTTACAAACCTCCATCATTGCTTGTTTCTTTGTAAGAGACTGCAAGAGAAGAATATTTGAACCTCCTGAAGCTGTGCCAAACTGGAGGAAGAAATGTATGTCTGGCAGGGCCAGAATGAGAGCAAAGGAGCAGAAGGATATTTTGTCAGCCTAGTGGTAGCTAGCCTTTTTGAGATGTCCATCTCTATATATATGCTTTTTTTCTCTACATATTCATATCTCTCTCCAGGGTCTTCCTTCAGCTCTGGGGTTCCAAAATATAAAATTGTGTCATTACATCCCTTGGGTCTTTCACTAGATCTAGGTTTTAGTTCTCTTCCAAGCAACAAGAAAGCTGTCAATTTAGTGACAGCTAGTCCGAAGAGTCACAGATCTGTTTAAAGGAAATCTCTGTATTATAAAGAAGAAGTCTTTAAATGAAAGTATTTTGTCTTGTCTGCTCCCTTTGAAATCTGTGGCACACATTTGAAATGCTGACTGGTTAAATCCCTTCTGTTTCTCTAAGATTCTGCACGCACAAGTTCTTTTCGGCAAGTGGAAATTCAGAATTTCTCCAAGGTATGCTGCTTCTGCGTGCCACCAATTTTATAGTGTTGAATGAGAGAGGAATCACATCAGCTTCTCCCAACACAGGCAATTAAGGATGTGCAGATGTGGCTCAGGCACTTAGGATGGAGCAGGAACCTTGTACATCCCCTTCACATATAGAGCTGAGCATAATCTCTTGCCACCAGACAGAGTCCATCTGAATTAGACGATTGAAGTGCCAGTGGATACTTTTGCAAGACAGTTACTTTTTTATGGACCTGCAACAGCCTCCTTTGCCTTTCTGAAGAAAAGATTGTTTCCTTTTCTTACTGAAAACACCCTTGAGAGATCAAATTAATCAGGCAAAATGTTTTTTGTCGAGGCATATCTGACTTGAGTATCAAATACTGGCAAGTTGCAAAGCAGAGAAGAATATGCATAGTGGAGACCAGTTCAGCAACATTAGCTGAGTCTTGCCTGGCTGCCAGATGCTCTTGGCATCCAAAGGAAAATGTATTTCTCTGTAACTTTAATGCTTAGCTTCCTGGCTTCTCTTGAAGACGTGGAATTGGGATCTCGTCCTGACTTCTCTCAGATGAAGCTTCCAAAGACAGAATATTAATTAAGGCAAGAAAAACAGTCTTCAGTGCAAATTCATATTTGCATGTATGGCAGTACTAGGTACAGTTGTAGGCCAGGACCCCAATGTGGTGTAGGGGTGTACAAACACGTGTGCATCTGTACCTTCTTTTACTTAGGTTTTGCAGTCACCTTTTCTAGCAGCAAACTTGCACAACCATTGTTCCTGAGCACTGTTTTCTGTGGGGTTTTTTTTGTGCCTTTCATCACCCCTGCACCAGTTGCAAAATCATAAAAACTAAAGATGGGAAAAACCTTGTTGGTCAAGTGGTCTGTCCTTTTGCCAGTTGGCAAGATTATGCCTCACAGCACATTTTCTAGTGCCTCATCCAGGCTGTTTATAAATGTCCTCAGCATTAGGACTTTTACCTATTTCCTCTGGAAACAGTCTGGCTCATGCTACCAGGAAGTACTTGCTGATACTGAGCTATGTGTTCTTGATTTCATTTAATTAGGCCTAGGCGTGAATCAAGACTCGCTGTGGTTAAAATCACCTGTCTGCTGACCACCATTTATCCACCATTTATTCCAGGTTTTGGAAATACCCTCTGGCACAGCTGATCTCCCTGGCTTTGAAAATCCTCCCATTGTGTGGTTCCAATTAACCTTGTACCACTCCAGTCTGTCTCCCCGCTCTCCCGGCATGTAGGTGCTTTCCATCTCTGCCAGTTTTGGTCCATTTCTTCTCTGCCTCTTTGACCTCACTTGCCTTCGTCTCCTTTCCCTCTCAACCTTCCTGATACTTCACTGTGTTCCTGCCTCTTCTATGTGCTTTTGTTTTTCTTTCTTCACTTCTCCCTCTGGGTCCATCTCTTCCCCTGAACAGCCTTTTCTTCCAGCCTACTTTATTTTCTCCCCAAAATCTTGTATCCTGTAAAGCCATCTTTGCCTACTGTTCCCAGTACTTGAGTATCAGTATTTTCTTTTCCACACAAAAAAAAGCCTTCTTTCAACCACTTGGGGAAGATTGAATTATTCTTGCAGTGCCCAGAAAACTTATTTTTTCAATGCTTCTCTTAGTCCAGCCTGGAAAGCTAGCTTGTTTGTTTGCTTAGGGGTTTGGGTTTGTTTTGTTTTGGGTTTTTTTTTTGAATCATTGTAAGGCCTGCAAGTTGTTTTTTTTTTAATAATCTGTGTGATTATATGCCTCTCTATGTCCCAAGCTCACTCACTATCCAATGCTGCATTCTACAGAATTTGCTCTGAGATGTTACTGGCACAAATAATGACATAAGAAAGTGAACAGGTCGGCATACTAATTCCACAGTATATAGTACCCCTCAGTCTTCAGCAGCCCTAGTGTCACTTCTCTTGACACAATGGTATGCTGCCCCCAGCACACACATTAGATCAAAATGAACGATCAAGTGTCCTCAGGGACTGCTGAATTGGTGCATTTGACATAGGAAAGAGAATTTCTGTTCTGTTTTGGTTTGCTTGGGTTTTCAGATGACACCAGACAGCAGATGTATAGATGACATAAGCCTGGGGCCATTAGAGATTCGCAAGTTGGATGCTTTTATCTTGGCTAACAATAGTAACAGGAGTTAAAATAGTGTGTCTTTGTTTCTGTACTGCTTGGAGAGTTGCTATTATGTAAAATCAAAGGGATTATATTAATAAATACAGTCATTTTAAGAACAAATATTAATTTGGGGTTTTCTGGAGTGATATGAAAAGATAACCAGGAAATTCTAAAATTCCTTTAAAAGTTCATTGGAAAATTAAATATAATATTTAAAATAATAAAAAATGTACCTGAACTATTGAAAAATGAATTTTTGTTAAAAATATTCACTAATCAGCTGCTTATAACTGTCACCACATGAAGACTAGAAACACGTTTAACTCTGTCTGCAACAAACGCTGTATTATTTAGATGACAAGTTCAAAGTTTAAGCAAACATAATTGCTTAGAATGGAACATGAATAACAATGCTTGAATTCCCTGACAGACAGAAGTTAATTTAAAAAAAAATATCCGAGAGAAATATTGCTGGATTGTTTCTTTGCCAGTGTTATTCTGAGAAGGCTTGTCCAAACCCAAATCTTTTATGTATAATTTTAAAGGCAGTAGGGCTTGGGTTTGACCTGCTTTTGATAGTGTTACATTAATAGTGCTGAAATCGGGGATGCTGTTTATTTATATAGTGTGGAAAAGCCAAGTGTCACTTTTATCTGTATGCTTTAAAAATGTCAGTAAAACATAATTACTTTGCTGCTGCAGGGAAAATATCTTAAGCTAACACACTTTATTTTGATGGAAATGTCACTAGTTAGGAATCAAACCTCCTTGCAAAACTTTGGGTACTGAATTAAATATACAACTAAGAGACACTTGAGGACACTGTTTTGAAACGCCTTGATTTTTATCATGGGATCTGTTTGCAGGATTCAGGGAAAGGATCTTTCTTACTTTAAACAAATATCTTATAAGATAGGAATCTTACGTTTGTACTTTTGAAATGTTTTGCCTCTTTAAACATATTTCATAATGCAAGTTGCTTTCTTCTCCTTAAATCTCACCATAGGCTGAAAAGATCTTTTGCTGTAGTGAAACCCCAGTTACTGATATGGTGTTTGTTTATTGCTGTTTTACTATCGCGTCTCAATGATTGCTGTGTTTGTTTTTTTTGGCTCCATCCTGTTTTCTGTGCCCTGTTGGTGTGCACACTGTATGACAGTATCTGGTCATATAACCAGGACATTGTAGAGGACTCTGGGCTCTAAGTCATGCACAGGTGAACAGCAAATTAACCATGGAATTGCAAGCAGAGAGTAGAGGACTTCCAGCACTGAGCTGTGACTCAGGAGCACCGAGTTGTGTCCCTCCCTGAGGGGCAGACAGGGCTACCATAATACATGCTTGTAGGGGACAAAATACATCCTGAGATAACTTGCACACCGGCAGGCTGAAGTGCTCTCCAGAGCCCCTAATGAAATCATCTGGGTCCCCTATGACTCAGAAAAATCCTCCTGCTTTCAGTAATGGCGTCGACAGTCTGGTTCTGGTGAATCTTCTTGCAAGGGGTTTATTCAAGATATTTCTGCCTCCAGCTGCCTGCTCAGCCCTTCTTACGCAAGGCTGCTCTCGCTGTAGCAGAGCTAAAGAAATGTGCTTTGCAGTTCCCAACTGGTGCAAACTGTCTTCCTTCACCCACCACAAAACCCAGAGTATGACATGACTTTGCTTCTGTTGTCCCTGGTCTGTCGTGGAGTAGAGAGCTGGAATCAGGAAGGCCTTTAAATAGCTGTAATTATTTATTTCAGGGCAAATGAATCACAGCCTGAAGCTGCATGATCAGGATTTTTTGGTGGATGAGGACCATTTGGCTGGTTGTTTTTCACTGAGCTTTCAAAGTATTTGGCATTGCAATTTTATGTTCCCTTAATATAATTTTTCCATGAATTGTGTACACACGTACATGCACAATATGTGCATGCATGACTAGACAAACTGGATTGTGTGAAATCATGGTTCTTAAGAATTAAAACCACAAACTGAGTGTATTTGACACTGAATTGGTCCTTAGTGGCTCTTTCAGTTTTGGACTGAGCTGTGAGGCAGAATGTTTTCTTTTTTTCTGTACTGTCTTTGAGACTTTTTAATTCAGACATTTAATCTTTGGTGGTTTTTCTGCCTGGTGGTTTCATCTTGCCTTTTTGTGGCTTTCTGTGATTATTCCTTTGTGTCCTAGTTTTCCTTAGAAGTTAAAAATGTATTATTTCTTTTAATTTGATTCTCTTGTTCCTTTATTTTTTTTCAGGCCTAGTTGTCACCAATTCCAAATAGTCATAAAGTCACTGTTGATGCAGTTCAAGATGGAATTTAGCTGAGCTAACTGTCCAGACTTTTGGTAGTGTGTAGTCAATTTGTGTCTGAAACAGAATTTACAAGGGGTCCAGGTGGCTTCCGGAAAGTTACCTCTCTTATGATGTATGTCCCTATGACTTAGGAGCTAGACCTTTGCTTCAGAGCATTGTGTCCTCATCTCTTCTTTTAATTAAATGTCAGGATCTCAGTTGTGAAGATCAAAATGATTCCTTCTTTCAAGTTCCGTCAGGAAGGAGGCCGAGCGTTTGTTTTTGTTTTCTCTTCATGAGATAAGATTCCCTTTTCATCTAAATGTTAAGACTTTTCATCCCTGACTTTGAAGGCGCAAATAAAAAGCAGCAGATGAAACTATTCAGATGTAAAGAGATTTTTGATCAGGCAGTTGTTGAAATCATAAAGGGGGGGGTTAGTTGCACTTTAGAATATTGTAAGCATGATCTACTGATGTGGGTTTTTTTTTTTGAGACTGATGAAATCGTATATCAAAGATGGTATTTTCTTAACAGCTAAAACTTTAAGTAAGAACCATGTTTAGAAACATCTCAGCCCCTCAAATCCACTTGCTACAGTATAATCAAGTCTGTGAGCTCTTCAGGAGCAAGTCCGTCAATGGGAATGGGCAAACTCTGGTTTATGCTTTGTGTGTTTCCGATAAGAGGAGGCCCGGTAATCCCAGTATCTCTGGCAAGCTTAGAGGTCAAAGAGGAGGAGGATTTCGGGGACGAGAAGAGGGGACAGCAACTCTGCCACTTTCCTTTAAACCTAAGCATCTGTTGCTATGGAAACCCCGGAGCCTGATGCTGGAGCAACAGGGATTGTCACCCTCTGTCCCGATGCAGCCGTGCGGGGAGCGACTGGACACCCGCGCCCGACTCCCCCGCTGCCTTCCTGAGCGCATCCCCATTCCCTCCTCCGGGAACCTTAATTAGCGGCCGCGGTTCTCCGGGCCAAATGAGCGTGGCCCGGCGCCCCCGCTCAAGGGCCGCGCAAAGGCGGCGCAAGGACCGCGCAAAGGCGGGCGGTCCCCGGTCCCGACCCGGGTCCAGGTCCGGATCCGTCCCCGGCCCAACCCGGCCCGGCCGCCCCCGGCGCCGGGACCGCGCTTGTTTATCCCCGGCCGGTGCTGCCGGGAGCCACTTCGGGCGGATTTCCACAGAGGGGCGCTGAAGCACGTTTTAATGCAGCAAAAACGAATTAATACAAAAATAGTAAGAGACACAATTTACCGGATTCTTTTAAAAAGCGACAACAACCACCTCCGAAAACCCGCAACCCACCCTCCTCTCCC
>VZSZ01000221.1:136487-195627 GCA_013398815.1 Ibidorhyncha struthersii
GTTATTCCTTGTTTTCCCCTTTAACGCTCCCCCGGGGCAAAAGTCTTCACCTTGTCCCTCCCTCCTTGCTCTCCCGTCAGCTTCCCCCTCCAACCTGGCAGCGGGAAAACCTTTTAACCCCTGAGCAGCCGTTTCTGGGGCTCTCTCTCTCTCTTTTCCCTCCGCGCCGCCCCCGGGCGAGCCCCCGCGGGGAAGGCACAAACTTCGGCCGCGCACCCTCCGCTCCCGCGCTGCCTCCGAGAGTAGTGACTTCAAAGGGTGCATCTGCATATTGCCTTAGTAACGAGTGACTCATCCAGGCCGCGCCTCGCTGCTGTGCCCGAAGGAGTTAAACTAGCCTGGGTCGATCACGCCTAATTCTTTGGGGGGGGTGTGTGTTTAGAAAGTGGGGAGACGAAGAAGGGCCTTCGATAGATCAAACCGGGGGGCTCCCTATCGCTGGCGTAGCCTGGGTGGTGTCAAGCTTGCAGAGGGATCTGAGGGTGTTTTGCCTCTGTGGAAGCACACGCAGGAGGAAGCAAATGGCTGCAGTTGGGAATAATGTTTGTGTCGGTTAAAATACTTCTTGCCCGGCTGGGACGCGTTAGCTTTTCTACAGGATTCAGCTCTGGCTCTGAGAGCCTTCCCAGGAAAGGCATCGCTACAAGCTGAGACAGCGGGTCTGCCTCACTCGGAGGGGAGAGTTGTGATCACAGGGAAACTTCTCGGGCTGTCTTTTAATTCCCCGTCCGTTTTCCCGCCCCTTCATAAAGACTTTCGCCATCAGTAGAGCAACTGCACTTTTGCCAGTAATGAAGCAAATCGGCCTAAACCTCACTGAGGTGATGGCTACGCTGGTAGCCTCCAGGGACCAGCGGTGAGAGCACCCTTCCCTGTGACCTGCTGACCGGCAAAGATCTTGGCGCTGCTGCTTCTTGTCCCCAGCCAACTGCGGGAGGGGACCCGTCCCCGTGCCTGGTCACCCACACCCACCCGTGACCCTTCCCCAGCATGGCTGGGGACACGAGGCCCTTCCCGGCAACGGGCTGGGCTCTAGGTGTCGCTGCGAGCCAGCGAAGTGCCGCCGCCGGGGCTGGGCTCGGGCACATTTTCCTCATTATTTGACTGGTTTAATTTCGCTTTCCTGTATTTGGAGACAGCAGATGTCTGGAGCCGCTTCTCTGATCACCAGAAGCGCTGAGCCGGGAAGCAAAGGATGCAGTTTAGCATGTACGAGTGATTTGTGCTGACAGGCTCCAAAATAATGTTAATAAGAATAATATTAAACCACTAAAAGGACTTTTTTTTTTTCTTTGGGTTTTGGATTTTTTTCCTGGTTTTGTCCTTTTCTTTTTTTTTTTTTTTCTTTTCTTCCTCAGGGTTTGTGTGTGGGTGGAGGGCACTGTTGTGTGGTGCCGTCTGTAAAGGGAAAGGTGCCTGCCTAGGTATCTCCTGCAATTAGGTGCAAAAAGCATGGCCAGAAACAGGAATTTGGGGTGACTTCTACACGTACGTGTCACCTCGTGTGAATTATTTTTAAAGGGGTCACCGTGGCTGAGAAAGTTCGGTGGATCGGGTTGGGCAGCTCAAAGGTGCTCCCGTCCAACAAAGACTGGTCAGGCTGGGCTGGGGGCTCCGGTGGAGGGTCGTTCAGGTCGGAAGGATGAGGTGGTGACAAAGATAGTGGAAATGGCCTTTAAAGCGTGTGTCGCAGGAAGAAGGGGGTCTGCCCGCGGGGGGAGAGGGGGCAGAGGGCAGGCACGGCCATGGCGGGGGGCGGGACCGATGGAGCTGTCCGCGGTTCTGAACTTGAGCGGAGCGGGAAGCGATGGAGCTGTCTGCGGTGCTGAATCCTCCCGGATGGTGACTGGCGGAGCTGTCCGCCGTTCTGAACGCGCCTGTCCCGCCGCAGGAGGAGCTGTCTGCGGTGCTGAACCCGACAGGGACCGGCGCCGGGGCCAGCTGGCGGCGGCCTCTTGCCCTTGGCCGTGGCGAGATCGAGGCGGAGGGAGGGAGTGTGTCTCCCGCCCCCGGCGGCAGTAGGCAGGCTCGCCCAGGACGAGCAAATGCAGCCCCGGGCATGAAATCCCCGAGGCAAAGGGAAAAGCGAGGCAGGCAGCAGGCAAGGACTGTGGGAGAAGTGCAAGGAGGCGGTCTGTTTGTGCAGGGTGCCCGGAGTATGTGCTGTTGCTTATCATGGGGAACTTGTTTTCTGTTTTACACGAATACTATAGCAGGGCATTCACTTTGTCTTTCGTCCTTCAACATCCATCTAGTAGGAACAGCCAGAGCTTAAACATATAGAAATAAAGTTTTGTTGCCTGGCCACACTTGGAAATACCAAAACAAACCTGAAAGTGAGACTGTTCTGTTCCGAGGTTTGTCATGTGATTAATAATCAGAGAAAACTGAGGTTTTTTTATAGGTTACTGATGATGACTTTCTGTATTGAAATATGTGTGCTGCATTCAGTACTATATTTTTAAACACCAGTACAGACCTCAATGCAGTAAAAAACAGAGGGAAAGACAGGATCTTGCCTTTGAAGGTCACAGTATTGTTAGTAAGCATTTTGTCAACTCAAAGTACTACTGGTGGAAAAATACTAGATGAAACCTATATGAAGCTAAAGATGAAGCAGTAACTGTGTAATAAACAAAATGTAAAACAAAGGCAACGGTGATTTAATATGACAGCTGTTCACTTCAGTCTACAGCCACCATTGAGACAGACTTGGGAACATTGTTTTGTAATATGAAAGTATAGCAAAGCAAAAGTCACAACATTCTTTAGTGTTTTAACAAGTTTTTACAATGTCTCAAATCATGGTAGGTATATGAGAAAATATATACAGTAGACCTAACTTGTGAGCAAAACCTGTGATAAATATTGATTTTTTTCATGTTAATTATTAGCTTGATGAGACAATCATGTTATTTATGGGAGGAGTAATGAGGAAACTATGTCCTATATAAATGACTCCAGAAAAATCACATCCCAATTGGCTCTGTGGCAGTATTGATACAGAAGTTAATTATTGCAACAGCTGTAAACAAAATTCTGATGATATTTTTGCTTTGCTATAGGATTACCTTTTCACTACATTCATTTAGATATGAGGAAATAGCTGTGAAAACTCTTAGTAAAATCCAGTGTGGTGATATAGCAGATTATGAAGAATTTTGGTAACATAATTTTCCTTTTTAGATTGATGAGATTAATGCTTTCCATAATGTACTGTGGAGAAGATTTTCTCTTGGATGTTGACTTAAGAATTTTTTCCCATAAAATAGAGCTTTTTCATTTTTTCCAAGCTTTTTCTTCCTTCACATCACAGTGATTAATGAGTTTAATTTTTGCAGGCAACTGCCAGGAGGTGCTGAGTAAGATGTATCATGCTGATTGTGTATAACCCCATTCCTTTTAATTACTGGGATGATAACAATGCATTAATCAGGTGCATAGGAAATTCAGCACTTTTCTGTAACACAGAATATTGATCTATTTTATAAGGCACTGACTGTAAAATTATGATCACAGAAGTCCTTTTTAAATTAAATTTTGTATGATAAGTTATGTGTTAAAAATATTGAACGGTACCCTGAAACATCATAAAACTTTTGTATATAAAGAGCCATATGCTGCATTCTTACAGGTTCATCACTTAGCCAAAACTCCTGTTGGCTTTAGTGGGAGACTTAAAACAGCCAGACTAAAAGTACAAAAGTTTTCATTACTGTGAATATTCTTTCCATAACTGAATTCTGAATATCTTTTTCTTTCCTGCATTTGCTTAAAGCTACATTTGGCCATATACTATCCTTTATGAGTTTTGCAATTGATTATTCAGACTGGTTTACATTTTGAGAATTTTTTCACTCAGATATAAATAGCAATAATTTTGAAATGCTTCAGTAAAACTGTATTTCTTGATTGAATAAATTAAGGATTAAGTAAATCAAGTATCATTTGTTAACAGAGTGAGTCTGAGAAAGTGAAAATCAAAGCCATTAGTGTAAAAAAAATTTAATTTGTTACGTCAGACTTGCTGTTGCATGTAATTGAAAGTGTTAATTTTTAGTTCGTTATTTGTCTAATGGGAAGAGATATTGCCTCCTAGAAATGTGTCAAGGACAGCGTTTCAGAAGGGTTGAAACCTGAGCTGCAGTCAACAGGTATTTCAGAAGTGGTGTGGTCTTTTCCCAGAGATGAGTGATTTGATTTTATAGAAGGGCTTGTACAACTGCAGGATTCATAACGTTACTGTAAGATATAGTCATCTGAATGGTAACCACAAGTCTGTCTTCAGATCTGAACTGCTGTGCTTATTGACAGAAGCTACTGTTTAAGTCTGTAAGAGTCTCTTCTTCCACCTCTTCTTGGTGAGTTCTTGGATGCTGAGCTCAGTTATCCTACAGATGTAGACAGCTGGGACTGGTTCTTTCAATGGAAATAGTTAGGCCCTGCTGACACTCTGTAAGATCACCTTTTGAAATTAATAAAAATTACAACTTACCTTCTTCAAAAGAAATAGTTATAAACGTCATAAAAATAATGGGTTTTATTTGCATGGAAGCCCATCATATATTTTGTGACTACTGAATAATAGGCACTCTGATCTGGAGGTGATATGTTTTTTATACTTTGCTTTATAGCTAGTTAGAATTAAACCACCTTGTGATTATTTGCTGTCAGTTTAAAATCAGCCTCTGTTTCTGCAGCCTTTACTAGCCATGATGATGATGCATGCACTAAAAAAATGTCTGCCAAAGAGAATGTATTTTTAAGTATTCAGGAATAACTGTGTGAAGAGGCTGAATCATCTCTGATAGTAGTGAACTATGCAATAAGTTGGTATATCTCATGTAGAGTACTCAAGCTCACGTTATTTCTCTTGATCTAGTAGCTCAAGTGCAGAAAGAAGACACTGAGCCCAGGGTCAGAGCAGCTTGCGTTGGTTTCCAAGGGGCTTTCAAAGACGTTGGGGGTGGGGGAAAAAATCTACGAGTATGTGCTGCTCTCTATTCCTCTGTATACTTTTGTTTCAGAAAAGGCCAGAAAAAGAAGACAGTTCTCAGGATGTCCATCACAACTTTGAAAATGATCTTTGGGAGTCAGATGATTTTGTCCCTTGAAACAAAAACCTTTACATTAATTTGGGCTAATATATTTATGCTTGTGATGGTTTGTAAAAATCCCACATTAGTGTTCATTAACTGCAAGTTGATTTTGCTGGGATTTTTGCCTGATGTGCTGGATGATTCCCAGCTAGTTGTCGTGATGTAAGTGCATTTTCATCCTGTGACCAAGGGGTGGCAGCGTGTCTTGATTACACGTTTCCTATAGAGCGCTTTGCACTTCATTGCTTTTATAGTAAGGCACCAACCAACCATTTGTTTATGTACTCATACCTACACATGAGAGTTATATTGAGTTCCTTATTGCTTCCTCTAGGTTTGATTGACTCGATGACAGTTTTGTAACTCTCTTTTTCACCATTGGGGAGAAATATTTGTTCAAAGCTCATGAAAAAATGGTTCAACAACAGTTTTAAATAGTCCCATATTCAAGTACAGGGGAGGGAGAGGAGAATCAGACTTTCTTCTAAGGGAATGTTTTTATCTTTTCTCCCAAAGGAAAACAAAAAAACAGTCTTTTCCCCAAAGCCTCTTACAGTCATACTGGGTTGTGATACAGTGTAAATTTTCAAAAGTACACACAGATAATTTAGGTTTGTAAATTCAGTGTGTTTTGTTGTTTTTTAAAGAGATTTGTGGCCAAATCCAAAAATATGTATTGGAATCTATTTCCTAGTTAGGTGCATAAATCATTTTGAATCAGGTTCTTACTCAGTTATGCACCTTTGAAAATGTTATCTGTATTCAATAAATCGTGTATGTTTGGTAACGATGAGATTCAGTGTGGGTGAGTTACCCAAGTTAAACATATTTTGAGTGTGTGCATTACTCTATATGAAGAGATCTTGTGTGGCATAGTCTTTACTGCCACTGTGTAACTGAAAATGAAGGTAAGAAATGGGCATTGGGCACGTGCATGTTTTGCAGCAAAGAGCAGTGTAGAAGGGAGCAGAGCAGTGTAGTGGTACAATCCCGTAAGGTGTTTTGAAGTGTGAATGGGCTGTGGTTTTTGTGTAGTGGAAGCACAAGTCCTTCACTTTTCCACCTGTAGCGTGTTTCGGAACCTTAATTTCCCACATTCAACTGAAGTTTTAGTTATTTCTCAGCTTTTAAGCGCTTTAATTTAGAGAGATACTTTGTTTTGTTTTGTTAAAACTTGAAAGTCTTACCAAAGATTACAGCAAAGATTAATGCCATTTTAAAGTCTCAGGGACCTTATAATGTGGAGCCAGGGAGAATGGAAGAGAAGGGTCTGATACTCATTCACATTGCAAGCAGTAAACTTAAACAAAGCTAATGGAGTGTGTGATGTAATGTGAAAAAGGCCGATATTGTGAATCTCTGCTGATGAAATCTTACCAGATTTCCATTGAGCATATTTTTTTAATTGCTTATCACTTGTGTGGCGTAAATTATTTTTCTCTAAACAAGGTGCTTGCTACTAGAGCTCTGCTATTACATAGATTCTTCTACAAGTTGCTGTGTCTGGGCCTTTTAAAACTGCATTTAACATTATTATCTTCACTTTGCAGATGGAAAATCGGAGGCTGAGTTGACACATTGTCTCAGAGACAGTGCACCTCAGCTCTACGGCAGTGACAGTTTGCTGTGGCTCAGCCCTGTGAGCTATTTCAGTTTCTGGTCCTGGGCTGCAGGGGCTTTAAAACCAAAAATTATTCCAGTTACCACCAAGGATATTCTTACAGGTGTAAAACTTATCTTGAAGTCTGGTGCATTTAAGTCTTTGCTGTAACTAGCACTCATTAATCACAGTTTGCATGGGACATTTCAAATGTCTGATATTTTCCTCCAGCTGTTAAAGGGTTTGGAGCTTTTTTTGAGAGAAGGGAGATTTAAAGCGTCCGAAAGGAAGGATAGGAGTATCTTAATACTTTCATTATATAATATTTTGGGGGTGGGAGGGTGGTTTGTTTTGGGTTTTGGTTTGGTCTTTTTTTTTCTTTTTCTTTTCTGTATTTGTCAGTAGCATCTGCTCCATCATTTCAAGTAAATTTCACTCTAGGCAGACCTCAAAAGCAAATGCAAATTTCTCCTCAGGCTTGCTATCTTGGACATACAGAGCTACATGAAATGGAAAAGCAGCAGTGGGAAACGCCTGGTAACCTCAGCTCTAGTTATGCTACAGTCAATTTTAAAGTGTTTATGACAAAAGTATGTATGTGTTCCTTATTTTCCATTAAAATGAGCTCCAACTCTCTATAAAAGAAAGTAGCTGTGGTATTTCGGTCAGAGAAGAAATGAAACCCATGGAAACCGAGGAATTACCAACATTACTGCAGTCTCCAAGCCGTAGATCTGAAGATACTTGGTGAGCAGAGCCAGCAGCTGGTTTACACAGGATCCCCGTGGCTGCTGCTTTCCTCCCGTTCCTGGCACAGGCAGAGGGAGAATAATACCCAGCATCTGGGCAGCACCAGGAGGATTGTTACTGCCTGTTGTCACTTCTCAAGGGTATAAGAAGTGTTTTACAGGGGCCAGTCATGTAGAGTTTGTGTCTGTGGAGATAAACTCAACTGTCCTGCAGCACCACTTGCTAAGGTGGACTAAAAAAGACTTGTATTTATAAGGCCAGCCTTTGGCAGAAGAAAAAGTATGAACTGCTGGCAGTAGCAAACCAGATATTTATTGCTTGTGCCAGGGTCATAGAAAAGCAATCTGGTGGCAGCTGCTGCTGCTGGCAGGTGGGGTGATATGGGAGGTGGCTTTGGGGTGGATGGCTCTTCCCATTTGCTCCAAAGACCTCCCAGTACCTGAAGAGCAATAGGGGCTGCAAGCACAGCTCAGCTCTTCCTCTCTCCATTTCGCCAGCCCTAACTTATGAGAGAAAAACTCAGTTTTGTTTGCACTGCTGGGAAGCCATGAGTCAGTTCTTCCTCCCTATCTAACAGGTGGCTGCTGGCAACCTTATCTCTCTCTGCCTTGGCGCCTAAAGATGGATCTCCCAGCAAAAACCTCAGATGGCGCCTCTCCAGCCGCTTCACAGTGACATGCCCTCTGGCATTGCAAAATGCAAGTTTCAGCTGCTGCCTGTGTCCCCTACTCTCCTCTCAGGACAGGCAGGTTGGGTTATCTCGTATTCCAGAGGAACACAAGGAGCCTTGAGCAGACAGGAAAGAGGATGTTAGGATCTGCTTTAAATAGTGCTTGACCTCTTGCATAAGAGACCGATTGTCCCAAGATAAGTTTATTGCATACACAGCTCTGAGATTTGCACAGATTGCTCATGGGATTATGTTTCATGTGATGGTAGAATCCTGTCTTTATTTGTTTGTCGTTTATTGCTAAATCTGTCCTCATATTTCTGGATAATCTGTATTAAATATGGTTTGTCTTTGGTTTTATTTTTCCTGTTTCATTTAGGTGCCAGAAAACAAAGGTAGTATTTAAAAGACCAAACGTCTATTACATTGTTGGTAGGGAAGCTGTAGAAATCAACAATGATGTTGTCATAGAGACATGAATGGTTTATAGTGAACCAAAGACTTCCACTTTTACTAGTCTTACTGCTAGACATATTGAGTGTAAGCACTTTACTGATACAGTTCCTCTGTCTGTTCTATATTAACTTTAAAAAAAAAATAATTTGGGTGTTTGTAATCCCAGATACAAGAGGAGGCACCTGGAGAAAACACTAAAGGTATTATAGTGCTTCACAATGGTGTCTCTAATACAGTGGGTGCTGTTGAAGCAGCTTCTTTGTTCTGTTGTGAACTGCAGCACAAACAACACTTGTCAAAACACATACAGTGATTCATTGCAAACAAGAGTAACTAATAAAGACTGACGTAGCCAAGGTTTAGGATCACAGTAACCTGTTCTGTTATACTTACCTTGTTTATACTCTCTGTGTTTGAGTTCTGTGTGCTTGGAAGAGACTTCTTCAAGGAATGGGCAATTCTCACTGATTTCTGGGCACATTTCTGTACCTTCTGTTTGAGGCGGCTTGGATCTATGGTAGAGCATTGGAATGACCATTAGGGAAGCCTTGCTGTTCCTGGGTCTGCCAGTGACTTTCAGCTAGTTATTTATCCCTGTGGGGCAGTACTTGCATCTGTTGGATACCATGAAGGAAGCAAGGCCATGACTTCATTTGTGGCTTCGCTGTGGTGGTGTAGAATTAAATAATTTCTGCTTTTGGCCTAAATCTTTGGGCTAAAAAGAACCCATAGAAACATGAGATTATTAATAATTAGCAATGCGGTCATTAATTTTGACAGTGGCAACATTTGTGGGAGCATTGCTAATAACCAAAACAGGCCTGATGATTGTGCTTGTTTATGGTGGGGTAAAGGTCTCTCTCATTACAATGTTTCACAGGCAGTGCCAGGAGCTGATAATCACTATAATGCACATTTTTCTTTTAGCTAAGAAAAGCTAATAAGCATCTGTAGTTTTGAAAATGTCAGATTGAGCCAAAGTGCATGCAATTAGATAAGGATAATGTAGCAGATAATAAGAAGATACATGATGCTGGATGAGCAGTTACCAGACTATTGTGCTTTGGCGGCTAAAGTGCTATGTGTCATATAAAAGAAAGTGGTTGTTCGTTGAGGGAAAACATGCCACAAGTTGTCAGAGATGGAAACGAGAGCTAATGTGGTAAAGTGACAAGGTTAGTCCTGGGGGAATATAAACATGCATGTCAGGCTCTTGATAGATGGAAGGGTTGTCTAGGTTAAAAGTCATGTACTTGGGAAGGTGGGAAAGGCCACTGAGAAAATAAAGGAAGCAAATGTGGAAAGGAAGATGGGCAGAATGGAGTCATTTGTTGTTGCCGTCTCTAAGTTTCTTTTTTTTTTNATGTCTGGGCTATTCTGGCTGCTTTAGTGTGTTAAAACCTTTCCAAGACAACTTCTTTGCCCAAAAGGAGATACAGCTATGATGCACTGATTAAGAGGCTGGATGTGAATTTTCAAGCAGTGTTCTCAGTTTAATTTGCCACTGGGGGAAAGAATGAGACAGACTCCAAAAGCAAGAGAAAACAGCAAGAGCATGAAAACCATACAAGGGACGTTGGAAACCGTCTCCCATGTTTTGGTTCTATGATAACTTTTACCAATTTTTTTTTCTCTCTAGAATGCACGAAGTATTTAATATCTTTATAAAATACCTGACAGAAAGGCTGGTTGTGTAGAGTTCTCATCTTCTCTTCTGTAGTGTCTTTAGGAAAATATTCTATAAATACTTAATTAGTGATCAATTATGTAGTGTTACAGCTGCAATCTCAGAAAAAAAATTATTATCCTTATGAAATGTTTGCATTGTGGATAACAAATTCAAGGTATATTTTGGCACTTACAGAACATTGTCCCCTTTCATTTCAATTTAAAGCAGAACGTATCCCTTTTTGGTGTAACTTCAACCTAGAGTAACAGTGTTTGCATTACAGGGTTGTACAGAAGCATGGGTTTGATACATGTGTTTGGAAAGGTCTCAAGGAGAATCTCCTTATATCCTCAGGCCTTCGCTTACAGATGGGAGCTGAGAGTTTCCCACGCTATTACCATCCAGTGCAGTCCATGTTCCTACATTGCGTGACGCGATTGCAGTTATGTGGCTTTTCAGGCTGAGTGTTCATCTTTCCTGACCCTTTACCATTATGCATGGCTGCTCAGCTAGGAGATCTGTCACCGAAAAGCACATTTTCTATACCCCTTTCTTTTTGCATTCAGTTATTCTGGGAGACTTGCCCAGGTCTGTCAATGGGGATTTGCAAGAATGGAGTTCATGGCCTGGGCTTGGTTCAGGTTTTTGGTAAGAAAGCATTCAGAAAGCATCACTGAAACATTCACTGTGAGCATTTAAACTCAGGGTCGGTGGAAGTTCTCTTCCTGTGAATTTTCAGAGAAGGTCACTTAGCACGTTCTCTGGATGTAAATTCAGAGCATGTGTAAATGTGGCCAGAAGGGTTACTTTTGTGGTTGTTTTTTTTGTTTGCTTTTTTACTGTTCAGTTAATAGCAAATTATACACTCCTCCTCCACGCGTAGGGCAAGCTTCATATTAGAGGAAAGGGAGAAGAGAGGAAATCGGTGGTCTTCTCTAATGTGGGATCAGGAGGGAATACTGTCTTTCTGTCACAGATACAAGGATGCTTGCAGCAACTGCGCAGCTCTGTAGTGGCTCTGTCCTCTTTGGAAGAGCTAGAAAGAAGTGCCTCATGACACTGGAGAGAGAAGGTGAAGGTTAAGAGCAAGGGTAAAGACATTTTAATCCCACTCTGTAAAACTGTGTGTGAAATCCCTCAGATTACAACCATGTTCCTTCACTGTGAGAATGCCATAGTCAACTTTTTAACAGTGCAATTTAGTATAAACTGTAGGGAGCAACAGTGTGAATCAGAGGACTGAATTTGCTCGAAAAGTTCCACAAAAGGCTCTTCTTTTACTAAAGACAGATTGTGCAAGTCCAACCCGAAAAACTGTAATTTAATTTGAAAGCACCATTCTGGATTCCTTTCACCTGATCTCGATTGGTGATGAGCCATAAAATTTCCCTGTGGTCCACTGGAGTTGAATAGATGAGAATATCCTAACTTCATAAAACGATTAAAAGCACTCCAAATGTATATTATTAGCAAGGCTTCTGTGAGACAACTCAATCAGCAGGCTTCAGGTGCCTTTATGAAAGGTTTGGTGAGCATTGTTTGAATGGCAGATTGCTGAGATAGATATTAATTGAGGGGAAGACTAATAAAATGCAAGGCTTTATGCTTAAAATAACTTAAAGAACAAATGATAGTGCGTGTGTGTGACAGAGGTTTTCCTGGTTTGCCACAGTGCCGTGTAGCTGCATTGTACAAGGATCAATGTCTCTAGCACTGATAAGTGAGATCTGTATGGCTGATTTTGGCAGCAGCCCACTTCTGTGTTTTTCCTTAATCAGTGCCTTCGACAGCGCTGGAAAGCAGAAAGAAGTAGATTAGTTTTGTGTGTACTGTCTGTATCTCATCTAGAAAACTCATCTCCTCCAGCATGCTGTATCATAAACCAAAAACTGAATCCACTTTCATCAAATGTTTGTGAGTGATGAACCATTTCAGGACTGTTCTGTTCTGTTCAAGGGATTCCTACAAACAGAAGAAGAATGATTGATCGACTCATTGCAAAATGCATGTTGGGCATTAGGGACTGCCTTTCCTCTCTCCCTCTCCCCCTTTTCATACACGCCGGCTGTGACTCTCTGAACAGCAAAGACAATGTGACTACTTCTATTTTATTTTTCTGTTCCATTTGTTTTCATGAATACTAGGCAGAGGGTTGTTAAGGGGTGAACGGGCTACCAGATTTCTGGAAACTGAGCCTCTTAACATCAGTTTGGGTACCCCAAATTTCTAAGATTGGGTGAAAAAATCTGGTGGCTGCTTTTAGTCAAGTGGGTTATTTGAGAGTTTGTCTAAAATTCCTGCTGTGCTAAAATTTCTATGAAAACTTAGAATAAATATCTGTCATACTTAGTGCTTACTTCTCTTTTCTTGCCCTGGAGCTCAGAGCACTCCAGCAAGGAACAGCACCAAAATCTGTTCTTTACTTCGCGCTGACTTAATCTTCAGAGTTTCTAAATGTAAATGTGTGTGCTTGCTAAAGAGGCAAAGATGCTTTTTATACTTAATGGGTCTTCTCTCTTATCAAAGCAGGAGATTAATATTTTCTATGACTTGGTCTCTCCCCTTTGCTTGTGATGATGGAAATGGAGAATCTGTTCATCCTCAGGTTATCTATCTAGGAGAAAGTTTCATTGTCAGACCCAGTCATTCCCAGCTTTTTTCTTGGTCAGCTTCAATAATCACTGCTTCTTATTTATTCAGGTCAATGGGCCTTTCTCCAGGGGACAATAAAGTTTTTTTTTTTAAGATGGAGGATATTGTTGGAATATGAATAGATGGCTGCAGTCTAGCCATAAATTGGTTTAGGCTGGAAATGATAAGATTTCTAAGATCTTGAGCATTGAAATATTGGACAAAGATAAAAGTCATATACAGCTTTAAGATAGATCACAGTAGCTCTACTTTTATGGGATTATATACCTACCCTTGGAAGCAGAGAAAGCATAAGGTTCCCTTTTACAACTAGATCTACTGAAATGTTGCATGCAGCCGGTGAAGAGCTCTGTGCCTCCAGCTAGGTAACAGTAACTTCAGTTTTAATTATGCAGGCTAAACATCTTTTAGAAGAATTTCCTAAAGGGGTAAAGGTTATTACACTCTGTGTTTATTAAAAAAAGTGTAGTAAAATGGGTTATACAGGGCTGAATCCATCCTTTGCACATATTTTTAAGGTTTTTGTTTGGTCAGATATATTCAAGAGTGCTGCAAGATTGCTGCATTTTAAATAAATCGTGTCAGGTGTACCAGGTATATGATATTTCTCTAAGGTTTTCTAGCTACCTCACCTGTAGGCCAAACACTTTTCCATTTCAAGAGGCAAGATGTTAAGAAGTCTGTCACTATAAGGGCAGCAGCATCTATAGGCATTTAAATTGCAAATAGTCTGTGTGGGCAAATCTAATTCAGAGCAGTTCTTTTTTTCCCGTAGTGTTGTAGAATTGTACGTTCTTGTTTCGCCAAAGTACTTTGCTCTAGCTTTTCTACTCTAGCCAGAGTCCTTTACAGAGAGTACCTTTGCCTATCTCAGTAGCAAGGACAGATTGCAAAGGAAAGCCCATGACTGAGAAGTTATTGGAAAGAATATCAAACAGTTTGTTTTGTGTTATAGAACCACTATAGTGTAATCTGAATGCAAATTATCTCCAGATTATGTGAATTACAGATTTGGGTATCTAAAGATAATTTAGTACCTCAATACATCTAAATGATCCAGAAAACTAGCTCAGAGTTTGAACAAACTTACTGGATGTTTCCCTTTTTTTAATAGAAAGGATACCTAGGTCACTAGAGCAATGCTGTTTGTGTGACAGAATTTCCCAGGTGTAAGCACCTAAGTCCACCAAAGCGTCCCTGTGAATCAGAAACAGGCAGAACAAGAGTTCACTTCATCTAGGAACACACCTGGTGGCCCTCAATGGCTCATTGCATTGTGTGGGTGCAGACTGGGTTTAACATGCATTGGAAGGTTTGAGTCCATTATAAAACACCAACTATTTTAGAAACTCTGCCCGGAGGAGGCAGAACTGCCCACTTGCTATGTGATGGTTTAGCAGGTGTGGCATTCATCTAGTGAGAAGTCTGGTTCTTAGCCTTGTTCAAAACCCCATCTCCCAGGATGAGCTCTTGGCTGTTGCTGCAGACTCAGAAGGGCTCTCCTCTCTCTTGTCCTTTCTGAACACAGGCAAGATGGGTGAGTTGGAAGGGAAACGGAGGGAAAGCGAGCATGGCTGTGTGGTGGTGGGAAGAGCTCTGAGATGTAGGGCTCTGCTCCTTAGCAGATGGTGAGTGTACAAAATGCCTAAGAAGGGGTACCACACATACCAGGCAATTCCTGTTAGCTTCTTCCCCTCAGTACCCCTGATGCTGATTTTTCAAGCTCACGGTGAGGCTCAAAACGTTGACAACGTAGGAATGGCAGTGCCTGGCTTGTAAGCAGCTGTGTCCTTTATTGCGCCTTGCCCTGAGCACTTTTGAAAATCTGACCTCTGGCACAGACTTGTTTAAAACTAATGCAGCCACTTCTTCAAATAAAGCGATGAGAGGCATACGTGTGAAGATATTTAATGTAGAAAGACTACTCTAAGGCAGCAAATTTCTTACCAATTATTCCAACATCAGTGGAGGAGAAGGGCCCCTTCTCTTTATGGACAATGCAGAGAGCAACAGCAGAAGTGGTGCTTTCTGAAATTGGTGCTGAGGGAGAGGTGGTGATGCTGTATCAGTGCGGTTAGAGGCAGGGGATGCAGATGAAAGCTTCTCACAAGTGTGAAGAAGGGGTTTGGGTGCACAGGACAGCAGACATGTTGATGTGGTGGGAATTGCCAAAGTAATCTCTGGTTATCTCATCCCAGTAGCATCCCAGCATGCTGCACGTAAGTAGTAAGTCAGCAAGCACCATGGCTGTAGCGTGCAACTGGGAGTTAGAGAGCCGGTTTCCGTTCCTGAATGCCATTTAATTTTTCAGGAGCTTTTAAATCCCTGTGTGGTATTGGGCAGATTTTCCAGAAGATTTTGGTTATGCAATAAAAGCCATCTGATATTGTTTCTACACTGCTGTTAAGATGAAGCATTCTTATTATATCCTATAATCTTACTTGTGCTTTCTATTCTTGATGGTTTTTCTAAGCCCTGGGCTAAAAAGGCATTGCGATAGAAATGATTCACCCAACAAAACATCCAAACTGTGAAGCACTAAAACTCCAGCCTTTCTTCTACTTCTCAAGACAGCAAAGATCAAGCGGTACAGCTTACACTGCTTGAAAATGCTAATGTATGTTGAAGACTCAGGATTTTCCTGGTTATTTGAGCTGGAATTTCACATGCCACCAAACACACTGTTGATCTAAATCAGTGCCTCCCCAGGGCCATGTCTGCCCAAGGGATGAGCTTCCCTCGTGCCAAGGCTTTTATGTGCATGGCCCCGATGCGGTACTCTTGTGGAAGAGCTGAGGGTACTGCAAGCACTGTGTTGCACTGATGCAGTGCCAGCTTTCAGCTGCTGTTCATTCGTATTAGTCAGAACTAATTTATCTACTGATTACTCACACGACTGTAAACTTTCAGTCGCTGGTAGAGGTTGTTCAGGGCTCCTTTAGATATCTCTGCATAGCATTACAATATACATCAGAGAAATCACCATCATGCCAGGCACTCAAAAAATATAACCACTGCTGGACTTAAAGTTGCTGGTGAATTCCTTCATTCAACTCTTTCTTGTATTCGTGACTCAAGTTTCCTTGTGTGCCTTATGTTAGTCTTTAATTAAATGATTGCATGTCATTGTGTTTTGTTTTTTTTTTCACAGGACCCCTCTTCCTGTACTCACAGTGATTTAATGAAAAGCTCATCAACGTTTCATTTTCCTCCCGTTGTTTAATATATGGCCCTAGGCCTTAATCTGCACTCTCTTTAGATGCTGTTTAATTTTCTCCTGGGCTCTTCTCTAGCATTTACTGGCACAGTATTTGAATGCATCTCAAAACCTAGTGAATTTGTTTTCACAGGACAGCTGCTGAGCATGAGGTGAGGTTTATTCCCATTCCATAGACAGCAAATTGAGAAACAAATCTTCATGTATTGAGAATACCTTGATGTGGGAACTACTTTTGTGGGAGTCTAAAACGCAAGTCTGTGACCTCAGTGACAATGCTGCCCCTCAGCATTTTTACAAACTGTGCCAGAAGTCCCTGAGGTGAATGTTTTTGAAGTAACACTGTAGTGCTCACTTAGCAGAGTTCACCTTAAATGTTTTGCCCAGCATCACAGAACCTGGTTGTACGAGAGACAGGGAAATCATCTGTGTCTTCAGGGTGTCAGTCCATTTGCTTAGTCATGAAACTGTTCTTCCTCTTTCTTTCCAGCTCAGTGCTTCATTTACTGCATGCTGTTTCTTTTCAGCCATGCATGTCATCATGGGCCTTACTAATTCCCTCATGGTCTTTGTAGTGGAAATCCCCGTGGTAGTAGTGGTCTTTGCAGTGGAAATCCCCGTGTGCTTGAAGACAAGTCTAAGTTAAGGTTACATTAGACTATATTCATTCTATATAACCCCTGATATTGTGCTGTATTTAGTTTTAAAGCAAGACTTGTAGGGAGAAGTAATATCTTTTATTAGGGTAACTGGTCCTGTGGGTAGATAAACTTTCCAGTGCCTGAGCCCTTCAGATTTGAAGCCTTTCCTCTTACATCAGTTGACTTAATGACACTTCCTCCTACAAACCCTGTCTCTTTTATGTCCTCAGACTACTGAGTCTACAGAAGCAGCCCTATCTTAAAAAAGCAAGCAGGAAAACAAGAGATGACACTACATGACAGCAAATGGAGTCCCCAGTGATTCATCAGTAGGTTAGAAGGAGGAGAGTGTGACCACAGACCGTTGAGTTAATGGAGTAACTGAATAGTTTTGTTCTCATCCTCTCTAAGAATCGGCTATTGCAGGGAAATAGGTCCATCTTTTCTCTGTAGTTTCATAGCTGTCAGGTCACTGGAAATATGTAGTGATTTGGGAATGCTGAATTCTTTTCTGACAGCAAAGGGCATATTTTGGTAATTTCTACCTGACTCATTAGGAAATTAGATCAACTGTCTCTGACACGCATCTGCCTCTCTTTTGTATCATGCTTTAACAATACATTATTTTTGGTAGAACTTACCTTTCTGTTGGTGTTCATACAGTTCCTGGCGCAGAAAGGATGTGGTTCGTGATTAGATGGTTAGGTAAACTTAGCTGAGCTATTTTCCAAAGGAACTGTATTTTTTTTCCAAACTGTGTAATTTCAGTTTTCATGGAACTGGCAAGGTTATTCTGACTTTATGGACAGTTTTGACAATAAAAAATTAATTTAGGCTAAATTAAAAAAGGAGAAGAAGGGAGTTCTAGCAATCTGTCTGAATGGGTGAAATCATCTTTCGGAAAGTTTCCAAAACACTAAGACACAGGATTTTATGGATCTGCCTTATAGAAGCCATACCACCTTGTAGAGGTAATTAAACATTCCCAGGAACAAAGTTTTAAATCCGATTTCCCAAGAGAGTATATTAGACCCCATGGTAGAGAATTGTTATTGTTCTCTGACCTACATAATAATTCAAGTTATTTCATGCAAAGTGGATCAGCTCACATAGAAAAGAATGACAGTGTCCTCTCCCAGCATATTTCCAAAATCTTCAGCCTGGGATATACAAGGATGGAACTCCAGGAGGTCCAGCAGTAGAACAAAACTAAGCTGCAAGAAGCAGTATCCACAAAAATATAAAGTGCAACTATTTTTTCATGCTCCTTCTTGTTCTCATGCATGTTATTCTGGCATTCTATATTATTCTAGTTGTTACTGCACATAGTTTATTTCTACTGAAGCATTTCAAGAGATGCGTATCTCTTGTATCTTCAGTGGTTTTATTCCTGAGAAAGACTAATTGAAATCTGTCTCCCATTCATCTTCCTGCTCTGTGGGATATCATGTCTGAGCTAAGTTTAGGCAGAACTTCAGAGCAGATGTAACATACCTAGAGGATTTTCCTACTTTTATTAAAACAGAGCATCCTTGGGGTTTTAGAACAGTTCCTGGAGGAGTCAATAAGAAGAAATGTTCATCATTGCTTAATGGAAAACAGTAGTCCTCCTGCTAAGAGGGAAATACAACACCACAGGATTTTTTTTTTATTGCTTTATATGACAAAAGATCTGCTTCCATTTTTTCTCAGGCTGGGAAAGCTTCATGTATCTAGAAAACAGAAAATTTCCTGTGTCTTGAGTGGCTCAAAGGACTAAATTTGAGGAGGAAAATTAAAAGAAACAAATGCAGGTTTATGACTGAATGCAGACGAAATTATTCCTGTGTGTGCTCTGAGGACATAAATTTATTTTGGGAAGAAGATTTGCATGGAGTTGGCCACAAAGAGGAAAACAAGTTTAAAGTCTAGTCTGTTTGGAAGAAGGCTTCTTAAGGGTGAGGTTCCTGAGGCTGTTAAGAAGTCTTTCTGGAAAGAAAGTTCAATTTCACTTTGTGGTCTGTGAATATTTAGTAGTTTGCATTGAGGAACAATGAGTTATGGATTTAAGATCAAACAGAGCAGTGTTTGGTGCTGTGTCCTATGCTGAAAGGAGTAGTTCTGAACTACCTGGAGAAATACAGTAGATCTATTCACTGTTTGCCATAATTACATTCAGTTTATCTGATCCTCAGGTCACAAGATTTTGCTGCATTAGAACTGTGGTTTTGGGTGCAGATACTGAACTAGTGAAGAACTTCTAGCTCTGACAGCACCAGACAATATTCAATATTCCCCAAACATGCTCAGCTCCCATGTCAGAAAGAACAGGGGTTTGCTGCATTGCTGAAAGAGTGCTGGCATAGTTAATGTAAACAACAGCAGGTTGCATGCCTGATGTATGCAATGAGCTTGTACCTACTTGGTAAAGAAGAAATCACAGAGTTTAGGCACATGAGCTGTTAAGTGGCAGCTCTCAGGCAGTAAGTGCCCTGTAAAGACTAAACTAGTCCAAATTGCCTTACATGTGCCACGGGCTAAGATTATGCACAAAGAAAGTTACTGCAAATCAGCTGCCAACTGATAGTTATATTACTTGCTGTAGCTTTCCTGTTTGCAACTGAGCCCCAAGGAACAATCCGTCCTTTGGAGACAGCCTGCCCAGTGGGGGCTTGATCTGAGAGTGGCACTATGACAATACAGCGATGGACTCGTCAGTGTGAGTGAGAGGTATCTGCTGTGCCGCTTCACATCTCAGACTAAACTTGCGATCTTCACTTGAATTTTGAGTGCATAAAGCATCAGTATCCCTGTCCCTATCCTATCCATCTCATTCCATGCTTACTAACCATTGATGAAGTATTGCCATTTAATACACCACTAATCTGGGAGCTGTATTTCTCATTTTCCCTGAGACTGGCAGGAGTCTTGCATCTCCTGTGCAGATAACCAGTTCACACTCTTTCTACACCTTCCCAGAACAAATGTCTGGATATCCCTGTGCTGATTATACCTGTAGGATTTCTCCTTCACCCAAAACTCATAAGGATACTTTACTGGCATGGCAATTCATTGTGCCAATCGAGACTGGACTGTAATAAGTTAAGAAACAGTCCACTTAAATACAGATGTGTTTGTCTCCTAGAAGGTTAAATTCCTTGCAGTCTGGTCTGTTGTGGTCCTTCTGGTAGCTCACAGGTCAGATGTGGTCCATGGGATACTTCCTTCCTTCCATCCATCCATCCATCCATCCATCCATCCATCTATCCATCCATCCATCCATCTCTTTTAGCCTAGTGAAGACAATAGGAAGGTGCTTGCTCAGGGAATGCTGCACTGCCTTTGCCTATGGACTAAGTGGAGCTGCTGCTGCTGCAGGGCTGTGTGGCAGATGTTGATGGAGCCATAGCTGTGTCTCATCCTGCCCAGGCATGGTCCAGCAATGCCTGGAGTATTGGTGCTGGTTGTGGCTGAAAGGCACCTTCAAAACTGCAGTGTGTTACACAAGGTTGAATTGTTCTGAGGTTGTCTGACTGACACCTTCCTTCTGCATGTCATGAGCTTCCATGAATTATGGCTACTTTGAGCTGAGGAACTGTTTGAGATAGACTGTAATCAGGGAAAAATATCCAGTCTGATCTGAGCATGCCCCAGTGGCAGGGAATCCATCAAGGTGTTTAAGTCATGCAGTCGTTAATCACTTTGCTCTTAACTGTGTGCCTCATTTTTCACCTGAATTTGTCTGAATTTGTCTGGCTTCAGATTTCAAACATTGATCTCTGCTGGGAGGCTGAAAAACTTTCTATCATTCAAAATATATGGTAGGGGAAGAAACCAGTGCTTGATAAATGTGGCTCTGTGCTAATGTCACTTCCCTTTTTTCACTTCTTTTCCTACCTTTGGCATTTAATGTCAGAAAAAAAACTTGAGTTGCTTCTGCAAAGGTTTGTAATGGAATTACTGCAACAGCGGAGGTAGAACTCCTGTAGGTGTAGCCAGGTCTGATAAAAGGCTGTTTTGACCGGGTGCCATTAGGAATTTAGTCCTGGCAGCACAAAGCCCACTGTGGGCTCCTTATGGCTGACAGAGACAAGAAGTTTGTGTTTGCATGGCTGACCTTGCTGAACTTGCTGCTGGGACTTAACTGCTTCAGGGACCTGAACTTGCTAGAACAAAGCAAGTGTGGGCTGCAGTCTCCTATCACCGGGGATGAAGATATACTGTGTTTCTTAATTTATTTCTCCCTGATACATATCTCTTGTCATGAATTTCAAATTAATTCTTACCACTCAGGAGTCAGCAAATTGCCTGTTTATTGTCTATGGGACTGATCAGAATGGAAATTCTGTGGAATGCTATAACTGAAGTTTGAACAAACAAGCTCACTTCTGGTAGTGCCTGTCATAGTTTTAACGGAAAACAAAGCTGTAGAATGTACTATATAAAATCATGATAAACACGTTGCAAATAATAAGAAGAGTTTGCTTGAACGTTACGCTCTGGTTACGTGAGAGAAGAGAGCTCTGCAGGGCTTTGGCATTTACGTATCTCTGTGGATCTGGCCTAGAATCCTGTACCTTGGGCACCAGAATGATGGACTCATGGCTTCTGTGTGCAGACCCCAAATGAAATTCAAGGCTAAGAGGAAGAAAAAAGGGGGAAGAATGGGTAAGGAGGGGAACAGCTGGTTCTCTTGCCCAAAATATACTACAGGTGTATGATGAAACACAACAAGCCTATTGAGAGAAAAACCAGAGGCAAAAATGCAATAATGGTGGCAAAAGGACTAAGAGAATAGTCTGGGAATATGTGTAGATAAGATTTCTACAGGAGCCACTGCTGATGCAGAGGGAGAGGTGAATTTCTCCTTCGCCTTGAGGCGGTGTGAGGGTAGATGGTAAACTAACCTGGATAACTTTGGGTGTGGTTAAATTGAAATTCATAGCTGCTGGAGAAGCTGATTTGCAGAGATCGGATGCTTCACCAGATACATCTGCAGGTCCTCAGCACTGGTTTGCCCAGTGTGCTTAGGTCTAGTTTTTAAACAGACGCTTCACAGGATAGCCTTAATGTTTCTCCACTGGGAAAAACGTTTTCCAGCTTAAGTTCTTAACTCAGTTGAAGCGATGAGGAAGGAGATGAGACCGAGGAGGTTATCTCCTATCCTTCGAGAGAAGGCTTTTCTCCATAATACATTCTTGTGTTTGTCCAGTTTGACTTTAAATTATTCAAACTATGGGCATCCCTGAAGTAGTCTGTTTCGTAACTAGAATCTCAATGAGCCCCTCAGTTCACAGAACAAACCCTGCTGCATGCCTCCGAGAGCTGTGTGTGCTGATCTGGGATGGGCTATGGACCATGGAATATACATTGTTCATGGCCAGCCACAGAGGTTGAGCACGACCCTGTGATCAAAGCTGTGGATCTCAGCTTAAAACAATGAAATGTGATTTGGCATTACTCTGCCGTTCCTCTCAACTGCCAGTTTCCGGATCAATGTACAGAGAGAGTTCCTTTTAAGGAGCTAAGTCAATGGAAATCCCAAAGAAGAATTGGACTCAACATTGATCAGTTGGTGGTAGCAGGTCAGCAGGGCTTGTTTTGCAGCTTCAACTGTGCATGTCTGTTTTGCCATCTGGAACAGTCCTGCACAGCTTGCTTTCCCTCCTGGGAGTGAACATCAAGTGTGGCTGAGCTTTGCCAAATCGTTACTTTTCTGCTTCCACGTTGCTGCTAGGAAGATGCACAGGATATGCAGGCACTGGGAAGATTCACATCATGATCCCCGTTGCATCGCAAGACCAGGTGGCATGTCACATGGCAGGACACGCATGTGACATTCTATTATACATATCACAAGCACATAGGCTGAGTGGAGGATCCAGAGCGATGCATAGCCTAACTCCTCTATTGCTGCTGCCTCTCAGATTCTTCCTGGCACAGGACAGCAGGAGAAAACATCTTTATGAGTTGAGCAATGTACTGCCATGGAGAAATGGAGCAGGTAAGTACTGAAACGGAAGATGTGCAGCATCAATACTGCTGATTCCCAGCATCTGTAAACTCGGCCCTCCACAATTTGAGATCTGCTGAAGATAATCGGGAGATTAAACAATTCTAAGTCTCCTTAAGGCCTTTTATGATTTGCTTCTATGACTTTAGGCATTGGGATTCTAAAAGAAAGCTGAAGTCACCAAGTAAATGCCAGTACTAAAACATAGCTGAGTGCATACCGGATCACACCAAAGGTTAAAATAGTTTCTTTTTTCATCTCTTTGACAATTGTCAGTAGCAGTTGCCTGGAGAAAGAATATTAGACTAGTGTAAGGTAATCCTTATTTTTTGGGACACAGTGGAGTCGTTTCCCTTATGTCGTTATCTCAGTATATCAAGGAACCGGGCTCCCCTCTGCAGTCTAAATTACTGCCTAGCAAAGTGAAAGAAACTGGGACTGACAAGAGGCTGACCTTTTATTCAGTCAGAGCAATCCGTTGGCACAACTCAATAAATTTGCCAAACTAGTCTAAGCGAGAAGTGTATTGTTATTTACCAGCGAGGTGAAGAACTCAGCCAGTTTCCCCAAGTGAGGGTGAGCAACAAAAGTCTGGATATTTTGGAAGTCTCTGGATTGCATTAGCAGTGTGTTTGAAGTACGTGGCATGGGGAATAGAGATGGGGAGGGCAGATGATATTACTGTGAAGTTAACATGCCACTTCCTGAGAAGGTGTGCGTGAGCCCAGCTTTGCTGCCTCTCTTGCCCACATGCTGTGAGTTTGTGCTGGAGTGGAGAGAGAAAGCACCAGTCTCTCCTAAGCAGTGTGACACAGACTTGACTTTGATTTTTAGCTCCCAGGTGAGAATTGTGTAAAACTTGCATGAGTTTCAAGCTGCTGTAGAAGTTCTCCAAATTTCTAGGAAAAGAGGGGAAGATAAAAGAAAAGGAAGACAAACTGGGAAAGAGAGAGCAAGGGACAATGCACAGAAAAAGGAGAAATGAATAGATGTGTGTCATTGCTTTTCATCCAAGTGGCTTTGCCACCAGGCTGGCGTGCTTGTGCATTGTAATGCGTTTTTTAAGCTGTATGGTGATTTGAAGCCATGGCTGGTATCTGAAACTGGAATGAAAGTAAAGAGCTGTCTGCCTTCTGCCCTGAAATTCATGCCTTGCCTTGGCTGTAAGCCACTAAACCACAATTAAAATAGCATGAACAGGATGTGTCACTGAAATGAAGATCACAGTGTTCCATCAAACGCTCTGGTTGTGCCCTCCGGAGACCCTGCGACAGAAGGTAAGCCCTGCGTACGGCTTGCATCCCTTGGGCGCTGATGTACAGGTAAAAGGCCTTACAAGCACAGCCAGAAATTTATGGCAGGAGCAGATGAGGAGACAAAAGCAAGAATATAAAGCAAGTGACAGAGCTGGAGACAAGACAATTACAAGTAAACTGTATCTTCTTTTTTTTCTCCCTCCTTTGCCAGTACTTTAGTACTAAGAACAGGGATCAGCGTTGTCAGCAGTAGTGTTCTCTGTGTCTCCAAGCTGTTCAGCATGTCTTCAATAAATCAGCATTTTGATGATTGTTGCAGCAGCAAAAACCCTCCTTTGCATTGGCACTGCTGTCCACAGTAGCGGATGGCATGAACTGATGAAGCCACTCTGCATGTACTCTGACTGCAAATTCAGGGCATAAGTTACTGTCTACATGGGATGTTTTGGCCCTTCTGCTGTACAGTTTTGGTCCTAACAGTTAGGAGACTGGTGCCACACATAAAAGATTTTAGATCATTGTTTTTTGTGTTGTTTCCTGATGTTTCATCATCCTCAAGGCATTTGAGCCCATCTCCATTGTTAGTAAGATGACTTAACCTCCTGCTGTGGTATCGTTCTATAGAGAACTGTGCTGAACTCAGGTTGCCCAAGCTTGTTGTAATGGCTACTTGGATGGCAGGGTACTCTGATTTCTCCCACTGCTCCGAGTGTTAGTTATGTGTGCCCCACATTTGCTAGTTCTCTGGAACCTGTTAACTGATGACACATCTCTTCAGCTTCATAGCAGATCTGGGCCCTTTCAGTGTCACTTTGACTTATTTTGAGACTTTAGGTGGCCACATCTACTGTAGGCACGCATCAGTGGTGGCCACAGCCCCAGAGACCCACTTGACTCTTTTGTGCTTTATGTGCAGCTGCTGGAATCCAGCTTGGAGAGGCCCTTCGCATACATGCTGCCTCCCAGGCTCAGGGGTAGGAGCTCCAGTAGTTCTTCATGGGGCTGTGGTAGAAGAACAACCCATGATTTCTGACTCTTCCTTTTCCCACCAAAAAATACCCATCCACTGGATGTGCAAACTGATTCCTACAATTTCTATGATGGAGGGGGGTCCCCGGAGAAGGGGAGAAATGAGGAAACCAACCATTTAGGGTTGGTTTAGACAATTTAGATAATACTTTATCCCTTGACTTGCAGGTCAAAATCACTTCCCTTCTGAGAGCTACTGCCAGTGGTTCTTATTCAGAAGAGCACCAAAGGGCACGATTAACCTCTGAGCATGACATGAAAACCTCTTGGCTCAGCAGAAGACCCATGTTCTCACAACATACTGGTTTAAGCCTGTGCTTAAAACCAAGCACATGTAAGAGCTTTGCTGAGTCAGGGTAAGTGAGAGCAAACTGCTGTGCCATGAATAGCAATGAGAACCAGAAAAGATTTTTAAGGACACCATCAACTTGAAAATCACACTCTGCCTGAAAATTGTATCTGTTCTAATTAGCAGTAGCCCCGTGACTGAGAGAAAGTAGCAGGGCATAAAACGTCTCTCCTCTTGGGTTGATAATTGTTCTCTTGATTGTACTTTGAGCTCTGTTGTTCTTACTGCTTTATTTGTTTTTCGTGCTTGCTTTGCCTTCAACTCCTGCATTAGCAAGATGGCCTTACTCTCACATGTGGCACACTCCTTGCCTTAGGCTGTGCAGAAGGGCACATCCCCGGAGCAGCAGCAGGAGGGCTCCACCGCTCTTGCGGAGTTGGGTCTCCACAGGTGTCTCGCTTGCCTGGTGACTCTTCTGAGGGCAGAGGAACAGCCTTGCTGACTTGGATGATAGGCCTGAGGAACGAGCAGGCAGCTTTCCCTGACGAGCAATAGCACCTTTCTCTCCCTAGCTCAGATGCGGGATGAGGGTTAAGAGTATTTTTCTTTTGGGTCTCTTACGGCAATGATAGGGAACTGAAATTACGAGTAGAATTAGCTGTCAGCTCTGGTGCTGCACAGGGTAAAACTTGTCTTTCTTCCCTTTTCTGGCACTATTTTTAGCTTCCCCACTGTGTGTCATCCTGTGGCCACACAGGCATTTGTGTCACTGTCAGAGGACAGAGAAGGCAGGACGTCTTTTGGCTATGATATCAGCTTAATACCTTCTCAAGCCTTCTCTGCAGCTACAATGTTAGCGCCGTGGGGCAAATGGGTCGTCCTGTAATGAGAGCAATAAAAATGCAGTTAACCAGTTTTCCCAGTTGTTTCCAGTCTTTCAGCTATTGTCCAGTCCCAGCTAAGTGCTCTGTGGGTCACCTGGAGCTTATATTCAAAACTTGCCTGCAACTTGGCACCCGACTCTTCCTCCACGGTGCAGCTCTCAGCCTGGGACTAGTGGGATGTGGCGTGGAGCCATTGCCCAGGGAAGGAGTTGTGATTTATGGGCCTCTCTCCCACCTTTCTACCTGCCTGTCCAGATGTTCCTCAGCACGACAAGCTTTATGTCAGGCCTTGCTGCTGCCTGGCAATCTGCGGGGGGGGGGAGAAAAAAAAAAACCCACACTGAAAATTCTGGTAACTCCTCAGTTTTGAAAGAGAAACACACTGCATGCACCTGGCAGCTCCAGCAGTGTTGCCATCGCATCAGTAAACTCTGGCCACCTCTCCAAAAATCCAACAACCTGCTGATCTCTGCCCCTCAAGTGCTATTTAGGTTTTGATGACTGCTCACGTGCTAGGATTTTGGTTTATAGCAATCATAAAGGTATCTACGCTACAACCACATACATTTTTGCACAGTGGGAGGGAGGCATACACTGTTTATATGGTTCAGATAGAAACATATTTTTCTGCGAGTCTGATGCCTGCTTGGAAAAATAATTTAGCAAATGGCTTTAAGTATAACTGTTGAATTTGAAGTCTGAAAAAAGGCTTTTGCTAAGGATCATGTACATATCTGGATTTCACAACTTCCTGTTGTCTTCTGTTGTCTATAACTTCCTGTTATAGGCTGGAGAGTTGGGCAGAGAGGAACCTAATGAAATTCAACAAGGGTAAATGTAGGGTACTGCATCTGGGGAGGAATAACCCCATGCATCAGTACAGGTTGGGGGCCGACCTCCTGGAGAGCAGCTCTGTGGAAAGGGACCTGGGAGTCCTGGTGGACAACAGGATGACCATGAGCCAGCAATGTGCCCTGGCGGCCAAGAGGGCCAATGGCATCCTGGGGTGCATCAAAAGGAGTGTGGCCAGCAGGTCGAGGGAGGTCATCCTCCCCCTCTACTCTGCCCTGGTGAGGCCGCATCTGGAATACTGCGTCCAGTTCTGGGCTCCCCAGTTCAAGAAGGACAGGGATCTGCTGGAGAGGGTCCAGCAAAGGGCTACAAAGATGATTAGGGGATTGGAACATCTTTCATATGAGGAGAGGCTGAGGGATTTGGGTCTCTTTAGTCTGNAGTGGAGCACTGGCACAGTCTCCCCGGAGAGGTTGTGGAATCTCCCACTCTGGAGACATTCAAAACCCGCCTGGACGCTGTCCTGTGCAACCTGTTGTAGGTGACCCTGCTCTGGCGGGGGGGTTGGACTAGGTGATCTCCAGAGGTCCCTTCCAACCCTGACGATTCTGTGATTCTGTGATTCTGTCTGTGGAAGGCTTGGATTTCTTATTGTACAAATGTGATAAGTTTAGTACCCTGATTATGCCAATCATCTATTGTCTCCGTAATTTGTTTTTTGCAAGTATTGCCTGGTGTCATGGTGACTTCAAGGTAGCAATGTCCAGTGTGTGAAATGTCTCAGCTTGGCAGGTGTGGGATCAGAGGGATGTTCTTTTCTACAGCAGCCTAACGGGCTGAGAAGTTTGCTCTTTCTGTGGCAGAAGGATGAGGCTGGAAGATAATTTTGTAGTACTGTGTGATCAGTCTAGAAAGTGTAGTTGTTTTCATAGAAGAGACGAGAGGTGAACACGACATGTATTGTTTATAATTCACAGTGGTCCTTAGGGCAGGTAGCACGAACATTTCTCTGAAACAGAAGTGAAAAAATTTTTTTTTATGAAGACCTATAGAGGGAACAAATAAAATCCAAAGCATGCCATGGAATGGCTTTTTGTTTGTATTTTTCACTGCAATCTATGTGCAAATAGGCAAAAAGCCCTGTGTGCATATATGTATAGCACTAATGGCATTTAGTCAGCAGAGGGCAGGGTTTGCTGAGTAGAAATTCTTTCTGCTAAGAGAAATAAGGCTCAGGAAAGAGCTACAGAGTCCCTGAAGGAGGAATTTTGAAGATGTCAGTGCATCAACGCTTACAGCACCGCCACTTCCCCCTGCCTGAACTCAGCTGTTCTCCATTTCTGCTTTGGCTTCATTACCTAGATCTACCTCAAAAAACTTTATAATTCTTTCAGGGTTTCCACCTACAATGTACCACTGACTCTTTGGTTCAGTTGAGCTTTTTAGGATATATCTATGAGCTTTGTAGGTTCAGGGACTGTGTTCTAATTTTCATAAATATATTTTTTGAAAATCATTGCTGGCCATATTCTCACCTTTGGGAATTGTTAAAAAAGTGGCAGGGTTCAACAAAGTAAAATTGCAATACGGAGTCACAGGGATTTTTTTTTCTGAGCTGAGGTCAGGAAAAAGCCCCAAAATCTTGCAGGAAGGAGTTTCAATTACAGTGAACAAGAATAAATTCTGGACTTTCTTGTCCCTGCATGGTAATAAGTGCCAGACAAAAAGGTTGGGGAGAATATTAAGTATGCTGGGAGTCTTTTACCTGAATCGATGATAAAGACATTTGAGGCTTTAAAACTTTCAGACTGTGTGTGCCAAATTATTGAGCTATTTATGTTATCTAATATTGATGTGTAATACCCGTGAGCTGTATACTAGTAGGAAGGTTTGTTGAACTACATAAAAACCCCAATGTTTTCCCTTCTTTGCTAAAATTAGAGTAAATGGCACAGAGCAAGTACTCAGAGGCAGTAAATAAGAAAACTAATTCCTTTTGAAACTCCCAGATGGAAAAGCTGATTATATATAGGAAGACTTAGATCTGGACCTGGTTTAAAAGTTTCACTTTAGCTGCTCTCATCTGTGGCTGAATTTTGATCAGGTTTACATGTGATCACATGTAAGAAATGTGGGCAAGGTTATTTAGAGGAAAATGTCACTGTGAAACAAAGGAGTCACAGTGACAATCAGGATAAGTGTTGTTCTTAATCTCTGAAATACTTGAGATGGCTTATTTTTTTGTTAGCCTAGTTCTGCTTTCATTAAATTTGGGAGTTTCTGTTGCTGTTCAGTGTATATTATTAGATGAGTTTTGTCATTTATCGAAGCAGTTAAACTCTGCAGTAATCAAAGGAAGTGCTACTGATGCTTCAGACATGCCTGGAACAGAAGGCATGAGAGAATTAGCTACTGTAGCTCTTTTGGTTTTCTTTCTTGTTCTGATGAGAGCCGCTCCACTGAGATCCCACTGCTCTGCTTCAAATAAGTAGTAAGAAATGTGGGAATAGTCAGATCCTTGGAGGGGAATGAATATTTTGGAATAGTCACATCCTCAGGGGGGAATGATTATTTTGTCTGGAAGAGGCTAGTCCTTTTGAGGAGCCTCTTTTAGGCACCAGCTGATGTTCTAATATTGGGACCTTCAACCAACAACGTTCTCTCACTTAACCTAATAACATAAAAGGGTTTGGGTAGTAAGGAGTTAATTGGTTCATCATTAATAGTTACTTCATTTGCTTCTTTTTTTTTTTTTTAAAAAAAAAAAGAGGGACAGAATGATGTCTAAGCAGAGAAGCGGTAAGATGTACCACATGGTGACAGTCTGGAGTTCTGGAAAGTCCCACGACTCCCACCCACCGACTGTGCTGATGTGGTTTGTTACCTTAAGGCTTTAGACGATCACTGGTGAATTTAGTCTGTCAAATGGGGAGGACTCCAAATACCTTTTTATAGGTGGAGAATTGAGGGAAGAAGAGACTGAGAGCATTGCCTATGCTGGCCGGGGATGCCTGTGGCACCAGAAGGAATTAACTCCAAATTCCAGGCTAACGCTTCTGACCACTATCCATCCTCCCTTTCTGCAGCTTTTACCACTTATTATAGATAAAGGATATTTTTTTTGCAATACCTGTCTCTCTAAGTAGTGAGACACTTGCAGAGGTCTGCTCTTGGCTTTGCTGTTCATACCTACAGTCTTTCAGAGAAATGTAAGCAGGAAAAAGCTGAGCTGAAAAAATATTTTTTTTAGAGCCAAACTTTGCTGGAAAGTTGATTTCAGAAGTTGTGGATTTGTTAGACATATTCAGATTAATGCACACTGCAGTGCAGTGAATATTAAAGGAACTGTCAAGAAGGAAAGTCTGTGTACAGGATAAATTAGGACTCTCTAGGGATTAAAAAGATGTAGGATTTTTTTTAAGTAGCTATCCTACTATTGAAAAATAATGAGTAGTTTCCATAGCAACCTCACTTTCACATGGTGCACACATACCGTAGCAACATAAAAAAGAACAATATCAAAGAAGGAATAAAACTGAGCTGTGCTATTTGGCATTTTTAAAATTATTCCTCCATCTTAAACTCTATGTTTACAATCAAAGATCAGTAAATCACAGAGAATTTTTTTTCAGAGAGAGTAATTATTACAACTTTTATGCAAATAGTTGGAGAAAGGAAGCAAAGTGAGAAATATGAAAAGAGGACTGAAAAAGATTATGATTCTTTCCTGTCTGTACTGTAGCTTGAACAAAGCCAAGAGTATTTCAAGTTATCATCATCTTCTTATAGCCCTGTATCCCTAGTTGAGTTTAGTATGATCGGAAGACTACTGCTGTTATCTCCTGAATGCATGTCAAGGTGTTTGACAACGTGTGATACCCACATGTTGTTCATCATTTGACCTGTGCAGAATATTTGGGAGAAAGGCCAAGGGAAAGTCAAACTCTCCTGACTATAAGTTCTCAAAATTAAGGTTAGGTTCTTCTGAAGGTTGACTAAAGGTTGTGATTTCTTCAAGCAAGGCAGAATTCCTTTATAGTTTCACAGAGAAATCAAGTAGAAATGACATAATTTCAAAAGAGAAAGTCCAACCAACAGCTGACAACTTTGGCAGAAGTTTGCTGTGATTTTTGCTTCTCATTTTGAATCCAGAATTCCCAACAACAGCTGAAGGCCATCAACTTCACAGAACTAAAGCTGGGGAAACCCTAACTTTGACAAGAGGATCTCTCGCTGTACGTTCTGCTCAGGAATAGTCCTCAAAGTGCCCTGACTCCACAGTCCAGAAAGAAAAATACTATTTTTCTTTTCTAACCTACCTGTTTTAGAGAAAAAGCAAAAGGAGATTTTTAAATGCAAAGAGGGAAGGGATTATAAATATAAAAATACTAAATCAGGATGGGAGCAACGAAATAATTATTACTAGTAATCATTATAATAAATTAGAAGATTAAGTTTCTAGACCTTTGGTAAGGAAAGACAAAGGTGATGACATCCTAAAGATCAGGTCTCATCACGCATAGCCTTTTTTCCTCTAAGAACAGTCTTAGTTGGGTAACGGATGTAACATCTGAGAGTTTCCCGGCTCTGTAGCACAGCCCCACATGGCACTCAGAAAACTACAAGCAGACTAGTCCAGCCTGGTTAGACTAACATCTGGCCCATGACTGTATCATAGTATAATTACACATGGAGAATCATCACAGAGCAAATGTGCTTCCTCAGATCCTTCTTGATCCACCATCTCAAACCTTGTGTAAATCACCCATAACAATGTATGAAGCAATCGCAAGGCTTCTGATTACACTGTACTGATCTTTGCATCAATACTAAAGATAGTGGGACAGATCCAGGACAGCTGGGATCTGTTGGTAAGCTGAAAGAACACAAAACCTGTCTATTTCAAGAAAGTTACTTATGATATCAAAAAATGTGGGACATAGTTGATGGGTAAGGGAATTTTTCAGGGGAAGTAATGTCTCTGAAAAAAAGACTTGGTGTCATTGAGGAATATCAAGTGAAGAACAAGCTCCCTGTGCATTACCGCGTCCAAAAATGTTCATGTGTACTACACCCTTTGGTAGGAAGTTACAGTAGGTCTTTGATTGGCCTTGTTGGGTTCCTTAAAAACTATGCGAGTGACTAGTGTCCACGTTTCAAAAAGAGTGTTGAACACAATGAAGAGGATCCAGAGAGATGCTGTGGTGTTGAATAAGGAAAGGAAAATGTATTGGGTTTGCATGGCAGGTTTGNATGTCCAACAGAACCAATGCCAGCCAGTTCCAAGGTAAACCCACCACTGGCCAAAGCCAAGCCCATCAGCAATGGTGGTAGGGGCTCTGTGACAACATATTTAAGAAGGGGGAAAAAAAACCCACCTATTTAAGAAGGGGGACACCCTCCGTGGGACAGCAACCAGGAGAGAGGAATGAGAAAGACAACTATGTAGAAACCAAGGTCAGTGAAGAAGGAGGGGAAGGACATTCTCCAGGCACCAGAGCAAAGACTCTCCTGCATCCTGTGGTGAAGACCATGGTGAGGCAGGCTGTCCCTCCCCCTGCAGCCCATGGAGGTTAACAGTGGAGCAGATACCCACCTGCAGCCCGTGGAGGACCCCATGCTGGAGCAGGTGGATGCAGGAAGGAGGCTGTGACCCTGTGGGAAACCCACTCTGGGGCAGGCTCCTGGCAGGACCTGTGGACACGTGGAGAGAGGAGCCCACGCTGGAGCAGGTTTGCTGGCAGGACTTGTGACCCTGTGAGGGATCCAAGGTGGGGCAGTCTGTTCCTGAAGTACTGCACCCCATGGAAGGACTCACATTGGAGAAGTTTGTGGAGAACTGTCTCCCATGGGAGGAACCCCATGCTGGAGCAGGGGAAGAGTGTGAGGAGTCCTCTCCCTGAGGAGGAAGGAGCAGCAGAGACAATGTGTGATGAACTGATCACAACCACCGTTGCCTGTCCCCCTGTGCCGCTAGTGGGGAGGAGAGAGAGAAATGGGGAGTGAAGTTGAGCCTGGGAGGGGTGAGGGAAAGGCGTTTTAAGATTTAGTTTTTATTTTTCATTACCCTACTCTGATTAGATTGGTAATAAATTAAATTTTCGCCAAGTTGAGCCTGTTTTGCCCATGACGGTAATTGCTGAGTGATCTCCCTGCCCTTATCTCGACCCATGAGCCCTTTGGTATGTTTTCTCTCCCCTGTCCAGCTGAGGAGGGGAGTGATAGAGCAGCTTTGGTGGGCACCTGGCATTCAGCCAGGGCCAACCCACCACAGAAAAATATCCCTCGCTGAGTGCGTTCAGTGAGTTTGAAGTGGTTAGTTTGTCAAAGTGAAAATTCAGGGCTCTGCCACATCTCTTTGATCTGCTTGAAAAGAGTTAAACAGAGCACAGTAAAGGAAACTGAAATTAGGAAAAAGTTTCAAAATGAGGCAGGTGAGTGTAGCCTGTCAGTTGAAAAACTTGTCAAGAGTTATTTGTAATGAACTTTATCCTGGGAAATTTTGTAGCCAGGAATAGTCAAATTGTTTACAAAACACTAATTCGAACAGAATTCAAATTCAGAGAAGACCTATAGTCATCAAGATTTCTGGATAAACGACTATAAATGTCCTTTATAGTTGATGAATGTATTAGTCTCTCTGATTTGTGAAAGCTTTGCCATATGAACCATTTATTGCACTACAGGGCTTGCTTCAGGACAGCTGCTTCAGGATTGTTGATATACATCTGTCGTAGTCCACCATCAGCTCCTTGAGGTAGCTTGACCCCCTTTTACTCAAGGTATCATTCAATCAGTCCAGACTTGATTAACTCAGCTTACCTTACATTTACTTCTGAGTGCCAGGTCATAAAAGTGGATATGTGCATAGTTATTGCAAAGAAACTGATATCTAGTAATTTCCTGTGCTCACGTCCTTTAGAAATAGCAGCAGGTAAAGTACTATAAACTGTGTTATTTTTTTCTGCTTCCAGCTCTCAAAAATAGAATGGAGCTATTTGTTAATTGCAAACAGGTGAAAAAAGCCATAAAGATCATGAGATTTTGCTTTTGCAGCAAAAATTCTCACAGATAGTAAGCTGTGGTGAAGTCTGTCCTTTAAAATCTAGAAAGCAGCTTCAATTCTGAAGCATCAAGCATGGTACTAGAAGGCTTGTATCCTTGAAATTAAGAATTTGCTTATGTGATTTCCTGAACTGGGCTATTTATTTACAGGGAAAAGTGCCATTTTCAAGTCAGACTGTTGAAATAATTGTTTTTCTTGCTGATATTTTCCATCTGTTTTTCTTCTTCCTTGTACAGAACTTTTCATATGGCTTTCGTTTCATTAATATTAAAACAAAATTGACAATAATGAAAAGGTTCTGATTTTAACTCCACAAAGACAGATTAATAGCTAAGGCCAACAATCACCTTAACCTTTCATTAATGCCATCCAACACTTCTAGTTGTGTTACTTAGAGCTATGGCAGCTTTCTTGATAAAATACTTCTTAATGCCAAATGCTAATTATTCATGGGAATATGCTTTTCTGTAGCCCTAGGTTGTTGCAGAAAATGACAGCTTTTGATACTAATAAATAAAATACTATATTGTTTCTCCTGTGGCATTTTAGTGCATATCACATTTAATGAAATGTAGATTTTTAAGGTCATTTCATTAGTAATGAACCCAATAGGGTTCTTTTTTGGTGTATGATTGTACTGCTGTATTTTTAAAAACAAGTTTCTGAGTAATTTTGTTTTTCTACGGAGTTCACTCGAGTTTCTTGAACTTTGAAAGTCTATTTTATCTACTTACATCAGAAAAAAAAGATCATATATGATTGCTAGGATGAAAGCTGATGTGATAAGCTGAAAAAGATTCCAGCTCATTTTGTTTCTGTGAAGATCTGAAGTGCATTTCCCCTTCATCGGTTATATGACTCCATCCCACATCACTTACTTTTTCAATTAATAATTTTTTTCCAATTCCATGCTCTTAGGGGAACATATTTTTATTACTTCAGGAATCCTCTGCTGCTTTTTACAATGGTTCGGATTATTTTAAATACTTTCCCTGTGAATTATGAAAACCTCTAGCTACTACGGCAAGACCTGGTGTTCACCAGAGAGCTCTTTTAACCCGTGCCTGCAGGCCTGATCCTGACCCGTATGAATCAGTAGGGGATTTTGCCACTCATGCCATGAAGGAGAAGATGTATCCTGCTGTGTTTTTGCAGATGAAGACAAGGCAGTGCCTGAGCTATTGTCTTGGTAGGAATTTCCTGCCTTTGGAGTCACTCAAATCCACTTGACCTGTGCAGGGCCACAAGTAGTAGCACAAGATCAGCCTTTGCAAAGCCTGTCCCCATTCAGCGTACCCATGCAGAATGCCTCTGTCCTGCTGTTCCCATCTGCCGTTGCTCCAAGGGGACATTTGCACTTCCAATAACTCTTCTAAACCCCACTGTAGAACTGAAATGCCCGAAAATAACTGCCCCTTTTTAGGTACCACTGCTGACAAAACGCAGCTTCTGGTCTTGTTTTAGCTATACGCCAAGGCACGTCGTGGTGTGTCTTCTTCAAAGGATGGCTGCTATCCTTGCTTACTTCTCTGCAGAGAGCAAAAAGCCTTTGAAAGTACCTTCTGCCTCATCGGAGTAATGAGCGCTTAAAAAAAAAAAAAAAAACAACCCGAGAGTCAGCTCAGTGGTTCAGAATTTTGCTGGATTCTATGTAATTAATTAAGATTTTTTTAAACGTTGGTTGCTCTGCCAGTCTGTGTATCTAGGTTGTGCCAGTTTCCAGGATTCCCCTCCACCCCCATCCCCGCCCCTCGCCCCGGTTCCTCGCACAGACGTGAGCAGCTGCAGCAATGGAAGACTTCTTTGTAGAGGAGGCAGCTCCAGTGGAACAGGTAGGCGGGCTGGGGTGGGCGCTCAGTGCCCTGAGCGTGCCGCGACGGCTGGCGATATTTAAAGCCAACAAACTTAGGATCCAATCAGCTTACAAGCTCCTTCTACCTGCAAAGGAGCACGGGTGACAGGATGTCTTGGAGACACATCAGGTGTGGCCGAGAGCGGACTCTAACCCTGGACGAAGATGCCCTAGTGTATGGTAGGAGAAGGTTAAAAACTTTCCTGGATGACCAGAAACCTCTGTGTTTTGCTCACGGGGCGGGTATTGCTGTAAGCAGTGAGCTCTCTTCCAGGGAGGAAGGAATTCAGCAGGAATGATGCCGAGTAGGGAAGCTCTGAAGTCTTGGGGGGAGTGGGAAAGGAGAGGAGTGAGCTGCAGGTTTACTACGCAGGTCTGGGTGCGGCGGGTGTTTCACCGATCCCTGCTCAGATGGGTCTGGCGGCACCGTATTCCTCCTCTGTCTTTTCCATTTCACATTGTGTTGGAGCCGGATAACTGAGGACATCGTTGCAGTACAGGTTACATCAGGACCAAACGTGCGCCTTCTGCCTTATGTTGACCCACAGTGTTTTCTTCCTATGCGATTCTTTATTTTTCCTCTGTGTGTGTGTTGGTTACTCTTTAGCTATTTGCGCCTCTGCTAATCTTCATGCTTCAACGATGCCCTAGATAGGTGTATTTCTGGGCAAGTGGTACTCTTGGACAAAATGATTTATAGCTGTCATTGTGCAAGGAGGAAATTTGAAGCTGATTAACGCCATGGAATTTGACCAAAGGGATGTAGTGCAGCAGGTGACTTGCTAGTGTTGCAGGTCCTTTAGGCCAAGTCCAATTTGGGGAACATTTTCTTTGTTAGGAGAAATTACAGCTACAGAAGTTACCTGTTATAATTCTCTCTTTCCACCATGCTGATGCTGTAGTGTTTGAAGAGTTTCACATTAGCATTAATTTGGGTTGCCGAAGATGTACTTGGTACAAACTGAGATTTTCAAGGTGGAAAATAACGTTAAATAATGGTAATTATTTGAACTGGCTTTTTAACTGATGAGCGTATTTTGAAATGAGCTATTCTCTTTGACTGCATCAGGAATGGGGGCTGAGTTTTGCTGCTATTTGAATAACTCCTAAAAACATCAGCTACATTAGCAGTACCGGAACCTGCTGCACTTTTCCAGTGATCCTAATCCAGAGACAGCATGCAGGAAATAATCGCTGAGAGCACACAATATCCTACACCGACAGATAAACCTGTGAGTGCAACAGAAATCTGTACAGTGAATGGGAGTCACTGGATCCGATGTTGCCGGTGTGTGCCATGGTTGTGCGAGGTCTCATTGCCAAAGCAGGACATTGTGTTTGTGTCAAGATTGGCCCAAAAATACATTTCTCAGATGGATTCTGGGCAAACTCAGGATGCACCAACTTAGGGACTCACTATCCTGAGCTCTACTGCATGGATGGGCAGTTATTCATCTATTGGGCTTCCAGTCCTTCACTGTGAAAGGGGGATAATAGCATTCTTTACCTCCCCGGGATGTTGTGAGGATAAATACTTCATGAGTCTCCAAGACCCTATGGGACCGCAGCTACATAAGAGAGCTTTAAATGGGTAAATTGTGTTCACTTCATGACTAAAATGGTGTTTTGAACCCAGTGAGGAGATCTGTGTCTCTGATTAGAGAAGTTGGAGAAGAATTTGAGCCTGCTCAATAGCTTCAGAAGGAATATTCAGGACATTCATCTGATCATAGTATTTTGAAGTGAAAGATTAACATTTTGCAAAGTCACGTCATGTTTCCTGACTTTTCTTTGAAGTGAAAGCCCATTGTTTCTAAACTGATTTGGCAAGTAAATGTACACTGAGCGTGGCAATTTTTCTTTATGGATAGATGACAGTATCTGTGAGAAGAGTGAGGAGTTACATTCCTGTGTTAAATAATGAAGCAGGCACATCAGTAATAGTCTAGCACTTCTTTAAGCAGATTTATTTGAGTGATTTAGATATAAGCTCATAATTCAGTCTATATGGGCCATTCTCTTGTGCTGAATAGCTCATTTTCATCTGCATTGATGCAGATGTTTGGCTACCAAGCAGAACAGGACTCCAGCTTAATGTTAGTGTCAATCTGGAATTTATGACTTTGAAAGTGCCCTGTTTAATTGCCTGTTTCCCCTGGGAGCAGTGTGCCAGCATGTAAAGAGCACTGTAGAACCCCTACAAAGGGTTACATTCAGCCGTTTCTTTTAGCATTACTCCTGGAAGGAGGTACTGGGGAAGAATGACTTCCAGTTGGTCAAATTCTGAACTGGGGAATTTTCTGTGTATTTCTTTCAATAGAAGGACCTTACTTACAATGATTATATTTTACTATAGATTTCCACATGCTTGCTCTCTTTTAGAAAAGGCTGATATTTTAATATGAGGAGGAGAGAGGGTGCACTATAGCTACATATTTGTTCTGTAAGCACTTTGGATAATGACATAAGGAGTACAATTAAAGTTTGCAAAATTGGTAATTGCAAGCACTCTTGAAGAGGACAGGCATAGAATTTCAAATGATGATGATGAATTTGAGCGACAGTGTGAAATCAATAAGATAAAATTCAATAAAAACAAATGCTAAGTATTGTAGTTAGGAAGGAAAGTCATATGACACCAGGACAAAAAGGGGAGTAATTGGCTAAGGAGATCTCTGCAGAAAAGGGGGTTTGTGGCTTATAGATATAGTGGATGACAAGTTAAATATAGATCCAAAATGCGTGCAACTGAAGAAGTGGTAGAGCTCATTCCAGGGTATATTGACAGATATGTTGTATTTAAGTTATAGGAAGTAATTATTCAGCTCTATTTGGTACTGGAGAAGTCTGAAATTGAGTACTGGGCCTAATGCGTGGACGAAAATTAAGGAAACTGGAGGGAGTCCAGATGAACTCAGAAGCATTGAGAAACATGACAGAAGTTTGAGAAACTGTATTTGTTTAGTTGAAAAAAAGAGAAAACCGAGAGAAACAATTTTAACAGTCTTAGCTATGCAAAGACTTTTTTTGTAATAAAGAGTTCGTCTGGGAAATCTTTATTTGCAACAATGAGCTTTTGGTTAGATATTAGGAGAAACTTTATAATAATAGATGGCTTTAGGAAAGATTATGGAATACTTTTTTGTGAAGCGAGCAATTCAGAACAGAGAAGGCAAACATCTCTCAGTGCTAGCTGGGAAACTGTCTGTGCTGGAAGGGACTGGAAATTCTCCTGGGCTTTCTTCAACAGTGTCTTTCTGTAGATTTTATTGCTATGGAAAGTATATGCTGTGTGCTAGGGAAAAAGAAAAAAAAGGGATTTTGGTTGTGTGCTTCACAGGAGTTTTGTGGTGGCATAGAAGAGATATGCAGAGACAAGACCTATGTACGTGCTACCAATAAGGTCCCGTGGAGTCAGTCGTAGTGTGTAGCATCCTTAGATGGCGTGACTCTTTCTCATAAACACAAAAGTGCTGCTGTTGCTCTCCTTTGGGTTCAGTGCCAAGGAGGCATTCCTGTAACTCCTGCAGATGAACGGCTTACTAACAAAACACAAGTTTAGAAATGCCCATTTTGGAAGAATTGTGATTCTTTAAGTGATACGAGTGATTGATCTTACATTGCTTGACCCTTGACACCATCCTCTGTCATCAAATAACAACCCATCCCTACTGCAAAATTACCTACTGAGATATTTGCTTGCAGAGATGATAATTATTTTAGAGCTTTCCCAGCTTTTGACTAAAAGGGGGATATTTCACTGTGGTTTATGTTGAGGTGGGGGACACATGAATAAGAAGGTGAGTCAGAGAAAGCTTTGTTATGATTCCTTTGCTGGAAAAGGTCTCATTTTACTGCTTGGATAGCAGAGGAAGGGCTAAACAGAAAATGTTTTCCCCATGGGTTCCAGTAAACAAAATCAGAGATCGAGAATTGTCATCTGCCCAGCCAATTCTAGGAAAAGATCTATAGCTCTTGTGTAGCAGGCAAAGAATTTTTCTGGTGAGTCAGTATCTAGCAAAATCCTTAAGTGAAAATAAGTAAATGAGGGTGCTGCTGGTAGCTTGATATTCTTGGATTTCTAAGTCTGGTGATATTTACCAAGGTTATAATGCAAAACATGAACAACTCTTAATGCTTTCTGCTGAGAAGGGAGGTTGTTTCAGCTTAAGCATGATTTAACAGAGCAAACTGACATTTTAAGAAGCACACAGATATGTCATGCATGTTTTGATCGCTTTGATGGAGTTCTTCTGGATTATCTGTTGCTGTGACAATCCAAAACTTTAGTATAAAGCATGAAAAGGGCTAAAGCCATCAGAATATAGCTAGCAAACATATTTTTTTTTTTTCCCCTGTGGAAAAACCCAGCTGTACCAATAACTCATTTCCTGGATGATGAAGGCGGTGTATCAGACTGTTTGAGTTTCCACAATAAAGTAAGAGGAAATAGAGAATGCTGTACTATGGTAGTACAGTTAAAGCTGGATCAATGAACAATTAAAATAAATTTATCCAATTAACTTGGCCCTTTCATCTATTCTCAAGCTGCTTGCAAATCAGCCTTGTCTCCTGTGTATTTGTCTTTGCTGTTTGAGTACAAAACACATTTCAGCATCTAGATCCTCTGCAAATTATGATCACAGTGTTTTTCCTGTTCTGTAGCTCAATAACTAAAAAAATTTAAAAGGATACTGTAAAACCAACGTGGTCTTTTCTGGTTTGATTGTTTAGATAACTACTCACCTTGAAATTTGTAGATTCTCAGGATTCAGGAACATACTCTCAAATATCTTTAAGAATATCCTTGTAGCCCGCAGCAATTTCATGAGTCAAAGCTGTCTGCATTTAGTAGTCCTAAAAGAATTTTTCTTTAAATTTTTCAAATACCTTTTGAATCCATGTAATCTTTTAGGCCATTTTATGTGATATTGCATAGTTATTGTGTAGAAGAATAGAATGAACAAGCATTTTCTGCTCACCTTCTCCTTTCTACGCATTTATATAGACCCCTACCCTCTTGTCCCTCTCTAGGCTGAAGAGTCTGAGTTTATGTAGCTGTTCCTCGTAAGGAAGGCAGTCTCAGTCTTCACTCATCCCTCTTGCACTTGTCTGTATGTTGTCAATTTCTACTACATGATTTAGGGGCAGGGAGCAGCATGGGAACTGCACACCATCTTCAGGTTGAGGATGTCCCATAGATTTATACCGTTGTAATTTTTTTTCTGTTTTGTTCCCTTTGCCTTTCCGTATAATTCTCAGCATTTGGTTTGCATCCTTGACTGCTCCTGATCACTAAGTCGACATTTCCATAGGTCTATTTATTGTAACACAGGCTCTCCTCCCTGAGTGCTAATTGCTCAAAACCATCACCATCTATGTAAACTTTAGGATTGTTTCTCTTTTGTGCTTCACTTTACATGTATTTACTTTGGGTCTTGTCAGCCATTTCATCGTTAAGTCACCCATGAGGGTTTGGTCTCAAGATACGTGACAATCACTTGAGCAAATCTCGGTGTCATTCCTTTCCTATCCAACTTACTGTTTGGGACATGCTGGCTTTTCTGTCTTACTTGTTATTAGAGCTGGTTATTGGCATTAATCCCAGTTCTGCAGAAGCTGGTGGATACACTCACAGGGATGCCACTGGGAGAGACGTGTGCCCTGCACATGCCATGTTAAATTCCCTTTCCAGGTGGGCTCCAACCTGTTGGTTTGATTTAGTAGTTGGTAGTATTCATTTTCTTCCTGGCAGCATGATCAGAGATGCAGTCGTTTTGTTCTGGAAGATAATAATTTCGTTACAAGTTATATAATAAATCATAAAATAAACTGGCATTTTGGGGTTCTTCTCATGATTCTTGCAGTTTTACCACTAGACCTTGGGAGATTATGCTGTCTGAAAAATTTAGTCACTCTGTGGAGATAATTTGTCAGTGGTTTGAAAATTGGACATGCTAGATTTATGGTTTTGGCAAACTAATGATCTCTTTTTTCAGTGCTTTGTCAAAGCCTGGTGTGCTGCCCATAAGCCAGCCTAAGCCTTGGTGTCTCTAAGGGAATGTGTTTTGGTGATTAACAAGGTGTTGTTTTCATCATATATTTATTACACTGAATCTTGTCAGAACAATTCTGATCCAGCACATTTAGTAGATTGTATCTCTTCGTGCCATTGATGCCACTGTGATAGTTTCCTGTGTCTGGTTGCAATAAAATTAAAAAAAATAAAACGCAAGAATCAATGTATATATTTGCATAGATTGCTGGAAAAGGTGTCAGATAAAATATTGCTGTGGTTTTATGTTCTGAGGATGTCTTGAATTGCAGCCTTCCACCAGCTGATAAATTCCCTAGGTCAGGTATGGTTGAATGAATTTTTACCTTGGTAAGTCAAAATAGAGTTGTGTGAGTGGTTGTTTGGAGAACTCACAAGGGGAAAGGAATAGGAAAGTTTAATGGCTTTAGGAAATGCAGGGAAGGTGGGAGAATGCATATGCTTTCAAAGCCTGGAACCATTCACGCTTGTTTAGGTTGCATCTGTGATTGATGCAAACGCAGATTTATTTCTTGATAAGAAGAAATGAAGAAAACTCCCTTTCTTTTGACAGTAACTCAGTAACTTCAGGGAGTATCTACATCCCCTTTGCTATGTATTTGATATGAGTTGCGTTAACGCTGTCGCTCACTAAATCTTGCTGTTAATAAATACTGCAACCCTGTAGAACACCCTGCTATGATTTAAAAATATTTTGAGGGAGATTTTCCAGAAGCACAGCAGGCATTCAGGTGCCTAATGCTCTTCGAAAGTCAGCAGAAACAGTAGTAATTTTTGCCCCGTATGATCCCAGACCAAAAAAGCTTACAGTGCTGTGCCCGTTTCTGGGTTTGCACCACTGTGGTTTGGGAGTAGCACAGTATCGCTCTACATTGACACGTGAAACCAAATTCCTTCTGGCTTCCAATGAAAGGTTCATTTCCTCCTTTGAGCATTAGTGCCCCATATTGTGCTTTATCTGCCAGGACATTGATATGTAAGCACTGCTTCTTTCTAAGTTAGTAGGATAGTATTGTAGTGGGTAATAAGCTGCAATGAAATAAGGCTACAGAAAGGGAAGAGAGCGTGCTATTAGTGGCCATGGGATTTTTATTTTATTTTATGTTATTTTATTTTATTTTATTTTATTTTATTTTATTTTATTTTATTTTATTTTATTTTATTTGTGCTGTAGACAGGAGTTACAGTTGCTAAAAATTACTGTTAAATTTCTCCCCAAATAAAGAGGTTTACAATTTATATTTTAAATGCTTTTCAAATAATCTTTTCTGACACACACTCCACTGTGTCTATTAATGTCAGTAAAAGCAGTTTAAAAACTCTGATTACTATATCTGCATTTTTCTGTCATATCCCAATCAGGCTTTTTGCTAGGAAGATTTTCTTGCCTTTTTTTTTTGTGCATCTGAGAAATGTGTTGCACATGTTGTGTCCTTCTGGGTCTCCAGTTACTTTCAGACTGCAGTTTTATTTAGCAATTAAACAATGTCACAACAGCCACTTGTTAATCGGGGTATGAGAAACCTGGCAGCCATTTCCTGAATCCTTATTACCAAAGAAGACCAGAGAAACACAGAGTGCGTGGAAGGACATTGTTTTCTCTGGCATCTCGGAGCACATCCGAACTATACGGGCTTTATAATGAATGTCTCCTGGAAGAGCTCTCTAGCATAAGATGCAGCTTAAAATGCAGCAGGAGCTTTTTGCCAATGTAGCCAGCTGACCTTTCCACTTGCCGAGGGTACGCGGAGTCCTTACAGGAGGCACGTGGACCTGTTGGCGTAGGTACGCCAGCAGGAGGGGTCAGAAAGTCAGTGTGGGAGGAAAGGCGATGTCTCTCATCTCACCTTGCTGTGCACACAACCTTTTCCAGCGTACACCTTTGCCTTAACGGAGGATTGCGATGTGACCTCTGATGCACAAGGCACAGACGTGATTGTGTGATTTATGTGAAGCTTTCTTGCATGCGTGTGGGTGCTCGTGGAAATGTTGGAGGCTCAAAGCAGAGCCCCGCATGGTGGGAGGCTGCAGGATGATGTGTCTCAGCGAGGGCAGGGACACCCTAATGTCAGTTCTCCCAGCTGTTTCCTGCTGTCCCTTCTGTGACACCCCTTCCCTTTCAAGTCTCCAGGTAATCCTAGGAACTGGTGCTTATTACTATTTCTCAAGCCAAAGTTTTCCTTTGAAGAGATTTTTTCTTAGAGAGTTGTGAAGACTAATGCAATCTTCAAATTTTTCTTCTGCAATCAGCTCCTCGCCAATGACCTCTCGGGCCTGTTCTTCTCGGGAAAGGCTTTGTGGCCTCCATCAGCCTTGCGCAGAATCTGCAGCACGTGGCCTGGCTGTGTCCCGCATCCACTGTGAGCAGGGATTCAGCTGGGTGTTGGGTGCCTGGAGCCGCTAATGCTGAACTCAGGAAAAAGAGTAGGAATGATTTGAGAGGTGTTTCAGGAGACAATGTATACCGGATAGGCGGATTAAGGAGGAGTGATTCATGTCATCAAGGCTCATATGGGAATGAGGTAAACGGGAGTTTTAGGAACACAGCAAATACCATCCTGGTGTATGTACTCATGGTACGTTACTCAGCTATTAGCAAGCAAGACCTCGAGCTGGGCAGGTGTCTGTGTTTCACGTCTGTTGCCTATGGAAGAGGCTCCCTGGCTGAGTAAAGGTTGTGGCTGTACCTACCAGGACACACTTTGTGTGTAGTTTTAAAAGTAGAGCTACATCTATTTATTCATTCAGCCTTAAACTGTCATGGAAATTTATCAGCTCAGCCACAAAGACTAATCTTCCAGCTTTAGCAGGATGGAAATACTAATGACATTTTACTCGTCCATCAAAAATAATTACTCGTCCCAGCTGAGTGGGCAAGTAAAATTTGCAAGACTCAATTAAATACCTACATTTAGGAGAGTTTGTATGATGTTCTTGTTGTAAAGCACTTTTTGATTCTTACCAGAGCTGTATAAATTAACCACTTCAGTGCTTTCTGAGAAATCTCATATGGGTCGGTACTCGGATTCATTGGCACCTTTTGTGCTGTTAAGAGTGGCTTACACTGAAAGCAGGTAATAGAAAATGTCTACAGTAGCAAAGTAATTGCCACTGAATGCAGTGGTGGTAAATACATAATACTAAATGATACATAATAATAAATGAAGTGACTGTATAAAAAGGACTGGTATTTTCTCAAATATTTTTATGAGACTTCAGCGGTCATTTAGTCAATTAGGGGCCACATATTGAACTGAGACCCGCTGAAGCAAAGCCCAGCAATGAGTACTGGTGTGGAGCCAGTCCAGAGATGCTTGTGAAGAGATTAATTTCATGGAGAAACTGGGACTCTCACATCTTGCTACTGTGGCTCTGGTGTGCATGTCCTGGTCATCCCCGCTGTCCTTGAGGCCAGCCTTGGGAAAGATAGTGATGGTCCCTTTGCTTTCTGCTCTCATGTTGGATGTCCTTTGGGGAGAGTTGAAGAGGAGGCACTATACTGTCCTGAGCATTGCAGTGATGACGTGCAGCTGGCTTTTAGAGCACCTCTGTACCTTAACAGTGTGATCTTATCACCATCGGGGTTGTGATGAGAGAGGTCCCCGGATTACAAAAAGTCAATGTTTCTGATGAACGGAGCACAGGTGTATCCACATGCCATGAGCCTTTCTTACAGCTACTGTGAGTCAGCTAGTGATGTTCCTGAGAAACAGGGGACCAGTGCCCGTCACCTGCAAGGGCACTGCATCAGACATATTTGTGCCTGCCTTTTTGAGGGAGAAAGGTTCCTTGAGCTGTTTCCTAGGACCTTCCACGTAGCTTAGCAGCTAAAAGATTTCTTCCAAGTAGCTGGTTTCCACTGCCGCAAAGCCAAATGTTCTCCAGGTAGGTAGTTCTGGGTCTAATTTCTGACAAAGAGGAGATTAGTTCAGGATTTATGTAACGAAGTCCTGGATGTAGGATAAATTGAATAGCTCCATTTGTTCTGACATAAATCACAAAGCACCTGCAGTCTTAGTGACTGTCCCTTAAATGTCACAGGGACATGGGTCATTGTGGAAATATTACAGGTTTGAGTCACACACTTAAGTAGAAACATGAAAATTGGAAATCAAAGAGAGCTGTCAACTCATCGAGCTCGTCACTTCACTTGTACTGCATATGCCCTAGGACCTATCCGGAACAGTGTCTGTTGGCTAGAATAAAGCTCCACCATCAAATCAGTACAGTGCAAATCTTGAAAGACACCAACTAAATATAAATGTAAAAGGCTCTAATGGCATAAATGCATTCAAAATTGCATTTTTTTTAAGTATGCCTGGTTAGGGCATTAGATGGAATGTTTCTGAATAGTGTAAGAAAATAAAAAGACCATTAACAAAAAAGACCATGACAGGAGGGTTTCAGTGTGTGTTCTGACATGTTTTATAGCCAATACTGAGACAGTATGCAAAAAAAGGGCAAATAATAAAACATTTTCCTCTTAAAAACTGAAAAAGCTTCTGTCCATATTAAAACCTATAGACCACCCACCAGTTAATTAAGCCTACAGCAACATAATGACCATTCAGCAGCTTTAAGCACTCAGAATTAGGTAACAAATTTGCACAGCCAGCCAGTGGCATTAAACAACCATACACACATAACCTCAACTGGTCAATAAATCAAAGCTACACAAAATCATTACTCTCTTGCATGTCTTTTCTTCTCTGAGATTTCTGTTTCCTTTCCAACAATTGTGCATATTAAAGGCTTTTCCAGGGTGCCTGCTGGAAGGGCATCCAGCTGAGATGGACAGGGAGAGGGAACAAGTGCCAAGCCTTGAAGGAACGGTCCGCTAAGGAGTCTTTCCTGTAAGAAGGTGCTTACAGCTCAAATGCCTCTCCTGTGTGCAAATGAGGAAAGGTACTCCTGGAGGCTAGGCAAGTATTAGTCACATCTGTTATGAGCAGACTAGTCCTTGTGCTCAATATCAGTGTTTTTACAGGCAGTTGGTCTATGCACTTAGTTTCTCGATGCCTTGGTTTCCACCCTTGAAAGAGTAAATATCAGTTCCTTCCATCATGGAGAGAATAAATATGTTGCAAATGGTGAGACAGTCAAATACCAGAGAACTGGAGACGAATAACTGCCTTAAATTATAGGACATACTAGTTCGTGACCAGTGTGTTACAATCCACCCAAAGGCATGTTCACAGGTGGCCCTCAGCTCATCTGTCATGTTCTTCATGAAATGTTTATTGCTTCACCCATGAGCAGGTACAAGATGAAGCCTTCTGGAGAGTGAAGCTCATCTTAAAGTTGCATGGTTTTCAATGTCTGAAAGTCTAAATGTTGCCTTCTGTTGTCAAAGGTCATATAATGTAGACCTCTCTTATTTGAGCATGGCTATCAGGATCAGCCTCAGTGGGTCATCCCATCAGACTGGGCAGTGAAGTTCCCACCATGGGAAATTAGGTTATGGTCAGATAGCTACTGAGAGGCAAGCCATGACCTGGAGGATTGTCCTTGCCACCAGGTTTTTCATTCTTCTTAAAACAGACATTTATTCCTAAGCCTCCCTTAAGCAGATGTCACTGGAGGTTGTTTGTCAGTATGTGAAGTGTGGGGTGATAATGTATTAGAATTTTCTCAGAAAAAGAATGTTTAAAAAATTCCAAACAGCTCTGTTGAAACTCCCAAATAAACTTTTACAGCTTCTGCTGCTTTCTTTGTGATTCTAAAATGGTAAGAAATACAAAGAGCTCAGTTTTAATGGTTATACCTCAAGAATGAAAGCAATAAAGAAATATAGACAGGGTAGAAATGCAGGTAGGGACTAAGTCAGTGGGCGAGAGGAAGGATGAAAGAGCTGTAAAAAACAGACTGAAAATTATCCATCTGTAGCAGGCAGGAAAACTAACATGATGTGTAGAAATATTTAGAGATAAACTCTTTATGAATATTGATCCATATTATTCGTGCTTTCCAAAAATGTTCTGGGGAAAAAGAGCAGTCCCCTTCTTGTGAAACTCACTGTGCAAAGGGGCAAATGCAGGACTGAAGAAAAGTGCTTGCGGTATATAGAGCAAGCTGTATTCTGTTTTCTCTTAAGGAAATTAGTCTCAAATTATTTCACCCCCTTACAATTATCAGCTTATAATTCTGGTGTCTTTTGGTTTAAAGAAACGTGGCATTTCATGAAGAATAATCCAAATACAAAATCAGGTACCTGTAGAACCAAAGACTACAGAAAGCCGGAATTTATGGTTCCTATAAACTCTGTATAGCAGTTCCTGCAAATTAGACAAAATGTAGGAGTTCAAGACTGCCGGTTTATCAGGTCAGTTGAAAAGTGCATCACTCACCCAAGCTCCATCCAGCACCGGCTGGATTTGAGTCTCTGGCAAATCTATTTAGACAGTAGTGGTATGTGAACAAAACCCCAGGTGATCACGTTTCCAGCACAAGCCCAAAATGAGTTTGTCACTCTTTTAAATTCCCACGTACACTGGTGGAAAATTGCTGGAAAATTAAATGAAGAAATGGCAGAAGCAGTTTAGTTCCCTGTCAGCTATGAGGTGCAGACAGCTTTACAAGAATACGATACGTAAGCAAGCTCTTGTCAGCGTAATCTGGGCAGGCACAGTAGCATAAAAGAGAAAGTGCTCAGATATTAATGGTCCATGGCTGGAGTTCTGTTCCTGGGTCTCAGTGGTCTCATCACAGCAGTGGGCCTCTCTGTTGGCCTTCCTACCCTTTCCTTCTTGGGTAGGTTGTGCTCAAGCTTTTTTTTGAAAACAGTGGGAACCTGCCAGGCTCCTGGCAAGGCACAGGCATGCTTGCGGCTGCAATGCCGGAGCTCCAGGTTTCTCATGCCACACAGTAGCCGGTCAGTCTAATTTTGTTTAAATGTGGGCTCAGCTCATTGCGGCACTGACTTCTGCTGGGGCTCAGGACATGCTCTAGGTTCTGTTTATGGCTTAAAAATAAAAAGGAAGAGGTGGGTTGAAGTCAACGAGTTCTTTTTTTTTCTGCTTATTATAGGGTTAGGTGGTGCTGTTCACTTTCAAAGTGGGTCCAAGAACCTCACCTCGAGACACACTTTACATGCATAAGACTGTGCACATGGTGAGTGGTTTGGGATAGCTTCTCTTGAACAGCTGTTTCTGGAGTAATTTCTGTATTAAACAAGCTCTTGTTACTTGGTAGTTTTCATTCTGCAAGGCTCAAACCTACCTTTCTTCTTCTAGCTGCCTTCTAGAAGCCAGTTACAATTGGAGAGGTTGCAGAGGATGTGGAGTGCAACACGCTAGCATTGAAAACACGCAGTTTTAATCCTAAAATGGGCTCCAGCTGCTCTCAGATCTGTGCCCAGGTCTTGGGCACTGGAGAAAAACAGGGGAGCAGAAAGTGTATGGTATGTGTTTGTGCATCAGAGGGTTTCTCCCGAGAAGTGCTGAGTATTTTATTATTTATTATTTAATTCCAGGGGATATATTGAGAGTCAAAGATGCAAAGTCTCTCAAATGATCAGACTTAATAAGTGGTAGCAACCCCAGTGTGACACACAAACTGGAACGGTGTGTGGGGTCACACTTCTCGTTCGGCAGCGAGTGACTTACATAAGGAAACCCCTGTGATTACAAACAGGTGTCACATCACTTCTTCTATTAAAGGGATCAAATGGGTTGAAATCCCCAGAGACTCTGTTATTGAGGTTTGTGCTCGGGGCTGCGTAGCCCAATTGAATGCAATCTCAGGGGAGGGGGAGCTTTGCATGGGAAATGAACTCTGGTCTGCTGAATTTTCTTTAATAATTGCCTCAAAGTCTATTATGTGTGCACCACATCAAATAATTACAGGTCCCTCTTTTTTTTTTTTTTTTTTTTTTTTTTTAAAAAAAAAAACGTGTTACCTAGGACTGTTTGCCTTGGAAAATCAAACTCAGTTATTTCCTCCTTGAACTGATTCTTCCTCTACCTTTACTGCATTTGGGGATTTATCACTGGGCAGAGTAAAACCCCATGAAGAAGAAGCAGTCTTAAAAGTATAGTGATACGTGAACTGGCTAAACAAGGTAAAGAGCACTGAAGTCAGGCCATCGTTTCTTGCGGTGTTACTGGTACATGGAATAAACCAATTTTTGGTGTTTACAGGTTTTACAAACTGTTCCTTTGAGCCATTTTCAGGTTCCTCTTTTGTTTTGTATCGGGCAAGGATGTTTATTGAAAACAAAGCCTTTGATTTCAAAGGGATGAATTATCAGTCAGTGAGTTATTCCTGTGAAACCAGCGGTTGTGTGTAATCTCTGGGAACCCTCTTTTACCAGTTCGTGCTGCTCCCCCAGACTTCTCAGCGAAAAGTCTTCCATCTCCCTTCTTGTGAGTGAAGGTCCAGGTTATGTGGTTAATTTTTATTATTGTTCAAAACTAATGGAACCCAGGAGGAATTTTAAAGGGAGGAGATGGCCTTCCCCCTGCAAGATGCCAGTACCCTTGATTGACCCCACCAAGTTGTTCCAGAGCCCAGCTAAAAAGCAAATATCTACCCTTGAAAGCAATCCTAGGGCACAGCTTACGTGAAGTGGTGGGGTGTAAATTAGGCACTGACTCACAGTGCTTCTTGGTGCTATTGCTGTGATACCGATGGGTGGGAAATAACACACGAGCACAAGATTTCCCCTTGCAATCAAACACTTTCTGACGCTGGCTCTGATGGATACGTGCAGGTGCAGTGAAGCACACAGGTGCTTGGAGGGAGTTTTGAATTTCAATTTCTGTTTCAGGCTGGGGGTTTTGGTTGTAGTGTGTGGGTGTGATACAGTTAAAAACCACACCATGTTAAGCGGTCGGAACGATTTCTTTGCATTTGAAATAGCAACACTCATCTTTTTCTATCAGGTAACATCCCAACTTTCCATGAATGCCCAATCCCAATTCCCTTGTAAATAAGCTGTTCCACTTCAGCCGTAAATATGGTCAAAATATGGTATTTTTTAGCACTGCAGCCATTGGATTGCAGTCCTTCTGCAGGTGTGCTGCAGTAAGCTGTGGAAATGCAGCTGCCACGAAAGCGTCTGGGAGAGCAGGGCCCAAATTACTCCAGCTGCATAGCAATCAGGCTAAATTGCTGTCGGTTTGATCGAAAGGACAAATAGGTTGACAATAATACACGTATTGACAGACAGCCGTTCGCAACAGCTATATAAGCAGAATAGAAAAAAAGGTAGGACAGGAATTCACTGCATAGCCTAAGAATTAGATTGCCCGTTTCTGTTTTATTTCTCCACTAAATGCTATTATACTTGACATTTATGTGTGTTCACCGCGATAATTTTAAATTGCATTATTGAAATAAAGAATGGTATGTAAAAGCCACAAATGATAGCTCATTTAGTGTTTTCCTTGTGGCTTTGGCTCATCATGTTTTTTGACTTACGAAAGACTTGGCAATTGCACAAGTGGGCACACCGGGGGAAAAAAAAATTACATGCATTTTGGACCAGATTTTTAAAGGAGTTGAACCTTCTTCGCAGTGGATGTGTGTGGTCTGGTGGGGCGGGTTCACAGATGGGGCATTTCGGTGGTCATAGGTCACAGTGCATCGAGCAGACCTGCGGTGGGGGAAAGTGTGTGACATGATGGTTTTCTGATATTTTCTAGTGTCAGCAACAAGTTACATAGGGTTGAGCTCTCCGAGGTCGGACTGTTTCAAAAGGCAACTTAGAAAGCCAGACAAGAAGGAATAATGCAAGATATTTGGAAAGAGAGGAAATTGAGCTGAGGCACAGAATAACTTGCAGCAAGCAAGTGACCTAAAAGGCAACAAGAAAAGGTACCATAAATACATTAAGAACATGTGGAAGGCAAAATAAATGAAAGCCAATTACTTACTGTGGAAAGAAACAAAATAAGATGGCTGAGAAAAGGCTGAAATTTTTACTGTTCTTTTGTTTCATTTTTCTGAAAGAAATTTGAGACCCTGTAATTAAAGTGCTTAATTTTAACTAGGAGATAGGTGACCACATGAAAGCAGGGGAGGAGAAAAGGCTACAAAATACGTAGATAAGTCAAACATGTTTAGTTCAGGGGTGCCCGACTAAAATTGCCTGTGAGTAAAAATGAACCACAAGGAGGGAAAAAGAAGCCTGAGAGAATGGTCAGCCAGTCAGCCTGACTCCTATAGCCCAAATGAAGAAGGACCTATCCGTTAATAAGCCTATAGAGGATAATAAGGAGATAAAAATAGACCGTGTGGATTTGTCAAGTATAAATTGTGTCATCCCTGTAACAGGATAAGAGCTGCCAAGTGGATAAAAAGTAAGTGGTAGATGTGATATATCGTGAATTTAGTAAGGCTTTCGACACCATTCTGAATGACGTTTCCCAAGCAGTCTAGAGGAAAATACATTAGGGTACTATCATCTTGAAATGGGTGTAGAGCTGCTCGAAAAGCGGTAGAGTAACCTATTGATGGTTTGCTGTTGAGCTGGGAGAGCATTTCACTGGAATTTACCCAGGCATCTAGCACCGCGCATTATTATAGTCAATATTTTCAGTGACTTGGATGATGGAGGATAATCTACCCTTCTAACATTTCCCATTGATGCCAGGCTGGGATGGGTTACAGACACTTTGAAGTACAAGATTAGAATACAGAGTGACATCGATATGCTTGCCAAATAGCCTGAAGTCATTAAAATGAAGTTAAATAAACACAAATACTAACTACAGGACTGAAGGAAAAGAAATCAAATGCAGAGATGTAAAATGGGGAATATTTCCCTGGACAGCAGCAGTGCTCGTAGGGACCTGCTGTTAGAGTGGATCATAAACTAGATAGGCATTGTTGATGCTGTTGTAAAGATGTAAGGGAATTTCATGTGGGGATGTATTAATAGGAGTAGCATGAGCCGGATGTGGGAAATAGTTATTCTGCTATATATACTTTTTTGTGCTTTGAGCCACATTTTAAGAATGATATGCACATATCCAAGAGAATCCAGGGGAAAGCAAGAATAACAGGAATTAAAAAAATAAAATAAAAAAAAATATAGCCCTGTTGGAAGGGTGACTTTGATTTAAAATGGGAGGATTTCACAGCATCTCCAGTGCAGAACAGCTTCTTAGAAAACAGAGCTGTGAGTCAGAAACAGAGTAAGAGTGAATGGACTTAATTTTCTGTAAGAAAGATTTAAGCTTATTAGCAGGAAAAAACTTTATGATTCTAAGAATAATTAAGCATTGGAATAAGCTTGAAATTGTTGATAGCAGAAATAGGAAATATGACCTTGTCTGATTAAGGACATTATGCTTAAACTGGTGATGCTCTTTAATAGCACTGGAGAAACATAGTAATTGTTTTCACTATCCACCACTCAGGAATTCTTGCAGTCCTCGGGGTGTCATGTAAGGGCAAATCATTGACCAAGGCAGCGTCCATTTTCTGTGACTCACTCTTTGCCCATCCTCAAACCTAGGGCAAGACTGCAATTCATCAGGTGCATCCTTCTAAAAAGGTTGGGTTCTTCTTTACTCTTTGCTGGCTTCCCAGATTCAACATATAGCAAACCTGCAGTTGATTCCTAATGCTCAATGACTGTTTAATGACAGATAACTGAAAAAAATCAAAACGCAATGAAACTATAGGTATTCTGTTGCCTGTAATATTTATGGATACTACTATAGCATAATACAAAATATTACACCCAGCACTAAACTTGACTTGAAATATTTTAACGAGGGCAGTTTGCACTGCAGGTTTCCAGATGATAATTAGCTCTGTTCGATGCCATTTGCCTGTGAGCATTAAAGTGAATGAGCATGAGTAGAACTGTCTGGTGCCAAAGATGGTGAATGAAATCCTGGTCCTACTGCTATCAGTGATCGTAGTTCTGGTGCCTTCTATGAAGGGAAAATTGTACCAAAAGGAGTAGGGAAAAGAAATGAAATGCAGCCAGTTTGAAACCTAGAAATAAGAGTAAGGTACAACAGCTGTGCCTGAAGTCCCAAAAGTAGACACCCAATCCGAGCACCCATGTGTGTCAAGCCTGGGGATGCAGGGATGCACTGTGCTGAGACAACACAGGCCTTTTTTCCCAGTCACTGGCAGGAGAAATTAACTGTCCTTCGTAGCAGGACATGTGAAGGGTGTTGGAGAATGATCAGCACTTGCAGTCTTTGCCTGCTGAAATGTGTAGAGGTCACAGGCAACATTTCAGTGATGCTGAAGATCTAACCTCACGCTCCCACCCTGGGGCAGAAGTCTCTTTTTCCCCCCCTATATATACAAGGAAGGTGTAGGGCTAAATCTAAAGAAATTTATAGTGTATTTATATTATTTAGTAGGTTATGTGATTCTATGATTCCATGATTCTATTAACAATTATCAGGGAAAAATATTTGCATCTTACAGATGTCTTACAGAGAGAGGTTTTCTGGGAAAGGTGTTTCACCAGTCTCTGGTGAGTTCAGCATACACTGAAATGGATAGATTGTTTTTTGGGGTAAAAAAAAAAGAAAGCTGTTCCGATCAAAAATTGTTTTGAATCAAAAATAATTTATTTGATCAGTAAATGAAAAAAGAAAATCAGTTCTGTCCGTCTTTTGGTCCTAGCTGCAGGCTACAATATTGACTAAATTTTGAGAAAGTGAGGGGGTTTTATGACATTTTAAAGAAAGAAAACTAATTCCATTTGTAGAATGTCCCTTTTTTAACATTTCTGTTTATGAGAAAACAAATGCATAATGCAATATAGATCTTTTTATGATGCAAATTATGTTTGAAATTGAAATGCATTCCATTTCAGAAATTGTATGCTGTTCTGAAAAGTTAAATATGAGCTTGAAAATGCGGAAATAAATTAGGTCTTTTCATTCTCTCACTAGTAAACTTTAACAAATAAAATTTAATACCCTTGAAGGACAAATGATTCAGAGCACTGAAAGCAGAAAGCCTCTATGGATTTGGGTCATGCACTCAATCATTTCTTCTAAACTTACACATAGCTATGGGAAACACCCTGAGTTCTTCATATGTTAAAGCCTGGATCTGAACTCCATACTTTTGTCACAATTTGATATTGAGATATAAATCACTAAACAGAAATCTCCATAAAGCCTCATTATAGAAGGGGCTTCTGTTGGTATCATTGATTGATTTGCTGATTTACTGCATGCTCATCATTGATCAGATGAAGTTCTCAGCCTGCTGAATGTATTCCACATGCACCATGTGAAGCTGATACTTATGAAATCAAATACACTGAAACTCAGACAGTTGTGCCTTTCCCAAACATAATTTGAGCTTGGTACATCATGAAATTGTAACATGTATTTGTAATCATAAACCCAATTAAGGGAATTACTTATTTCTGAAAATGGGCTTCTGTCCCATTGAAATCCACAGTATTTAAGTTTATACTTAATTCTGTTAGGCTTGTGCTTTAATTTGCCTGAATACTAGCCGTGGTTTAATATTTATGTTTTGGTATCTAAAAGAAAGGTGCTTGATTGTGTTCAATGTACACAGTTAAGCTTTTGGATTCCTATTCCCCCCAAAACCCCAAAACTTTTATTTCAATGCTGCTATTATTATTATTATTATTATTATTATTATTATTATTATTATTATTACTATTATTATTATTATTACTATTATTATTATAATAAACCTTTTGAGCCTGACAGAAATGCAAAGTCTGCTTGACACATTAGCACACATGTGGTCTGAAGTATCCAAAACGAACTCAGAGATACAGAGGTCTCGATCTCCTTTGGTTGAACAAGTAATAAAGAACATTCTTTCATGGATTCCTCACAGAAGGAAGTGATTGCTCTTTTATTATATTTTCTTCATTCAAGGGCATGCTCAGATTAAAGAAGGATTTTATAAGGTTTTTCAGTGCTATTGATCAAAATAAATGCAGGCGTTGGCGTTTTTCCCCATCTGCAACCAGTCAGAAAAATACACCCATCAAATTGGAAGCACTTCAGTCACAGTGATGTATTTATTTCTACTCAGGTGTGAGTGTCATACCTCATAGCTTTCAGTAGAAGCAAAGTGGAGAAAGCTTAAGAAAAGCTAAAGGAGGAAGAGTGTTTTCTTGGTTCAGACCTGGAAGTCCTTTCTTCCAACGGGAAATTCTTATTGTGCTTTGGATAAGATGAGTAGTTTTTGTCTCCTCTAAAATAGGGAGGGATTTCTTTTTGCTGTTTGTAATCTCTTTTGTCATTTAAGGTCTGTCAGGCTTGTTGTAGAGGACCATTTAAACCATTAGACCATTTTTGTGTAACACTTAGTGGTCAAGGTACAGAAGTGGTTGCAGCACTAATAATAAATGCACGGATCTGACTTTTGGTATTTGCATTCAGAGTATGAGCTCAATAAAAAATCAAAAGTACCTAAAAACACAGATTATGGCAGATACTTAATTTGGAGAGCCATATTTCATGCCTCATAGCTTAATGATGAGGAAGTATTTTTCATAAAAATCTTAGTCTTATTCTGGCAAGAATAAAGAATTCCTTCTGGAAGAAGAAAACAACTGGGAAAACCACAACAAACCACAGCAGGTTCCACTTCAGAGAAGCAGGCATTCAGAAAAGCTTCTAAAACTCATACAGCAGGCACTTATGTGGGTAAAATGTGATCGAAACACTGTGTGATAGGCTCATCTTCATGCACTACACACCTATCAGTTCAGTTAGCCTCCCTCTGTCTGATGAAATAATTACACTGAGAGCACGATGATTCTCCATTTTAAGCCTGCCATTGCTGATGGCTTATTATTTTGTCTACTTCAACTTTTAAAAGTGCAAAGAATGTGAAACCAGGATGCACAAACCTTTGGTCCCACTGGAAGAAAGTCTGACTTACCAGATTTCCTCTAACAGCATGACTGGAATGTCTGGAGAGGAAGAACAAGCGTGCCTTGGAAGCAAAAAATGAACACCTGATTTTGCCCTGTGCAGACAGCTCATTTGAGGCATGGAGTGCTTTTTTCTGTGTGTGCCAAAGGAACCTGGGCTGTCCCTGTACAGCGGCTCAGAGGAGGATCTGACTCCCCTTGCCCCATACCTGGTCTTCTGACTGATTTGCTGAATACTAGACTTTTCAGCGCTTGTATCTGCTTTACCTAGGTAGCTCTGCTGTCTTGCAGCATGACATCCAGAGCTCTGCCGTACACCCTTTGCACTGCATGGGCAAAGTTCAGTTGTCTTAAGTTGACTTGTCTACCAGACTGGATTTATTGCAGCTGAATTATTTGGCCTTTTCTGTTAGACTTGTTTGTCCTTAAAACTGTAAATCCATTTTAAAAAGTAAGTTTCACGAGAGCCCTCTGTATCTTTCAGCATAATTATACTGTCTATTCCAAGAATTGTGGTGAGACAGATTCACCCTTGTGTCTTCTGTTGAGATGTTTATAATCCACGTTACATTGTTGGTCAATACATTTTCCACTTCGTGACTTCCAAAGCCCTGAAGATACTTGATCATATTCAAAACAACGTCAAAGTTGACCATTTACAACAGAAGGATGAACTCTCCCTTATTTGGAGATTTTAATTATATTCCAACTCTAATATAGTGCCCATCATTTTTAATGTCTTTAAATGTGTTAAGTGATGGTCAGCATCTGTCTCTATGGGAGGAGAATGAGATAAATATTACAGCATTTCTGGACCTTGCATGCTAAAGAAGAGCCATGGGTCTTAAATTCAGATTGGGACAGTGTGAGATTTTTTCCTTCCTTCTTTCCTCCTTTGCTGCTGAGCGTATCCCTTACGCCACAGGGCGCAAGTGGGTGCTGCCTGTTTGAACTGCACTGAGAAAGTCTATCTTTAGTGAAGGGGATGTTTAAGAAACAAAACCTTCAGTCCCAGTTCTGTGTAAAAGCTGTGAGCGAGCTCATCAAAGAAGCTGGCAGCTGGATAAAGGCATCTCGGACTATACAACCCTTTAGTTTTTCTTCTGTGGTTCATAGATGTCAGATCTTGTTTCTTTGATGATTTTCTTGTAGTTCTCTCCATCCCTGGGAGTAACAGCTGAGAAGGATGAAATCTGCAATTTGTTCATGGTCAAGCAAGCTACTTCGGCAGTGGCAGTTTAATTAGAATTAGAAAAGACAATAACGCCGTTGTGCTTTGTGTTGTATTATTTTAGAGCATTAAAGTCCTGGTAAATGGCATGTCCTTTGGTTAAATGCAGATGTTTCCAGAACAGGAAAATCTTGGCTGCCAGAACCATTAGTCCATGGGCATGCTAACTTAATAAAGCAGTCAAAGTCATTGTTTACTTATCTACATTTCCAAAATACAGCCTCTAAACCCCTTCAACTAAAAAGTCTTTTTTTTTTTTTTTTTTTTTAAACGTTTTTAACAAAGACCCCACTGGGCTTGGTTCTGTACAAACACAGAGCGGACAGATGGTCCCTGCACTGGAAGGTTGGACTCTGAGACCTTGAATTTCTCCTGGTGACTTTCTGTGTTTTCTTTGATTTGGACATAGGCACTGGCAGGCCAGAAGACCTTGTTAGCTCTGCCTTCCCCCAGCTTCTTTCACATGTATGCAACATTCAGCAGAGATTTGGACTTCTGATTATTTTTTTTTCTGTTCTTTCACAACCCAGAACTACTTTATAAACTCTTTCAGAGTTCGATTGGTGCCAAGTCACAGAATCACAGAATAGTCAGGGTTGGAAGGGACCTTTGGAGATCATCTAGTCCAACCCCCCCGCCAGAGCAGGGTCACCTACAACAGGTTGCACAGGGCAGCGTCCAGGCGGGTTTTGAATGTCTCCAGAGTGGGAGACTCCACAACCTCTCCTTCTTTGTTACTGCATGTCCTAAAAGCTCTATCAATCTGGTAACTGTCTGGTGCACTACTCCTCGCCTGCAAGCAAACTGGCCTTCTGCATGGAGGTAGAAACATTCAAAACATGATCCACTATGGAAAATTACCCTTTCATGTTAAGTAAATTGTAAGATCTACAATTGTACTGCTTCATGTTAATACAAAACAAATATAATATTATAAGTTGTTATCTTTTATTAATAAATTAAGCCTTATTTTTGTCTCCAAGAGAATAGTAGTTCATACAGGTTGGAAACATATACAGGAAGCGACGTACATTTTGTTGTGGAGAAGAAATTTCCTCCCTTCCCTTCCCTTCCCTTCCCTTCCCTTCC